>MU224159.1:170387-197235 GCA_018584345.1 Thuja plicata
GATTTATGGTTAATGGTTTATAGTTTTGGGTATAGGGTTTAAGGAGAGAGATAGAGGGATAGGTAGGTAGATAGGTGAGATGGGGAGAGATGTGTGGGAGAGGGAGATAAGTTGGAGAGAGGTGGTGGAGAGGGAGATAAGGGATAAATGGAGAAATTGTTTAGAGATGAGGACATATGGTTAGTGTTTAGAGCTTGTGGTTATAGGGTTTTGGGCTTATGGTTTAGGATTTGAGAGAGAGAGAGAGAGAGAGAGAGAGAGAGAGGCGAGGGCATATGCATTTATGGGCTAGTATAGGGTTTAGAGATTATGATTATAGAATTTAGGANAGGTAAGATTTAGGGTAGAGAGAGGGGGAGAGAAGGAAGAGAGGGAGGGAGATGGGGGAACTATGAAAAGAGTGAGGGGCAAATGGAGAGGGGGAAGGGAGAAAAGAGAGAAAAGATTAAGGGCCCATTTGTTTCACAAAATTTGAGCATGCTGGAATTGAATCCATTATGGAATTTTGTTGTTCTCAAAATGAATTCTAGAATATGGGCTTGTCCTATTTGGTTCACCTCGAAGATGACTAAGAAGATGTAGATTCTGTGTTTGGTTCCACAAAATTGGAATTGGAATTGGAATTTTATTTTAGCACACATACATACATACACACACGTGTGTATATACACACATGCGCACATGTAAATATACACATATATATACACATACACATGTGTGTGTGTATATATATGTGTGTGTGTGTGTGTGTGTATACACATGTGTGTATATATACACATACACACATATACACACACATGTGTATATATACACATACACATGTGTATATATATACACACATGTGTGTATATATATACATATACATATATATACACACATACATGTATGTATGTACACATGTATACACATATACACACATGTGTATATACACACACATGTGTGTATACACACATATATACATATATACACACATTTGTGTATATATTCACATATATAGACACATACACATACACACATATGTATATACATACATAGGTGTATATATATATACAAGTGTGTATATACACATGAGTGTATATACATAGATTTATATATACTATATATATACATGTGTGTATATACACTCATATATATATATATATATATATATATTCTTATAGAAATATAATATACATTATTGACACAAAAATCAGAATGCATTTTCCTTCCCAAAATAATACTCTCAATTCCAATTCCACTTTTCAATTCCAATTCGAGGTCTGAAGGGGGAATTGTGGAATGCTCAAAATGACCCAAAATTAGAATTCACATAACCCTATTCCAATTTTTAATTTGTGAACCAAATAGGGAATTGAACGTTTTGAGAATTCAAAAATGCCAATTCTTGGTCAATTCAACAAAACAAACGTGCTCTTAGGGTTTAGTTCTTATGGTTATAGATTTCAAGGTTTAGGCCAGAGAGAGAGAGAGAAATGTATGTATATATAACTATAGATATGCATAAATACATATATAAACACATATTATATATGTATGTCTATACATGTGTAGTAAATTCTAAGTTTACAAGCATACATTTTGATGTCTTCCTAACTCGTATGAGTTATGGAACTTCAAAATTATGGTTTTAGTTTTACATAACCCGTATGGGTTATGTAAAACTATGCATGGTACTTTTTAATTTTCAAAACCCGTGCGGGTTTTGGCTTGGTGAGAGGGTTGGAAAATGACCTCAAGGCTTGCAAGCTCATTTTCCCTCTATTTTTGTCCCTTTACAAGTTTTTTATCTTCCAACATGGTTTCAAGACTCCATCGTCATTAACTTTACAAATGATCAAGTGTGTATGTCTAAAATTACCACCATCATCTCACGTCTTCTCAGTTTTCTAACCATATAATTTTTTTCTATGTTTGGACAACATTAGCACAGTAAACTTTAATTTTCTTTATCAATGCCTTGACACTCCTCATAGACACATGTCTACCATTATTTTAATAAATTTTGATCCACTTGACCAAATTCAAAACAAATTACATATAACTGTTCTACACTACATTCTATACACTTTAAAAAAAAGTTTGCATTTTTTATTATTTTGATGCAAGTTATGCCCAGCGCACTAACAGGTACCAGATTCTCTGGATGCGTTCACTTCAAAAAATTATAAATAAAAAAATACTGAACAAAAAAATACGCAAATTCTAGATCTCACTCTTACCTATCATCCTATTAGAGGGTTTTGCAAAATACTAAATCTAACTATATATTTTATTAAGCACACGGAAACAACTATGTTATGTTTTTCTTTAAAAACCAGGAACAATTTTTCGTGCGTGAGAGGTTTGACCCTATTAATCTTATCCATTTTAAAAAAAAAATTAGTAGTTTAGAAACTAGATTCAAAGTACTACAATTCTTATTCTTTGCACAACTCCTAGTTTTGAGTGCATGACCCTCAAATCTCTCTGTGAAGTCCAAATTTCCTTGATTTCAAAAAAAAAGTGGCCACTTATACCCCCTTCTTCGTTCACCATCTTGGTGCACTTACCCATAACGTTTGACAATCGTAGGTGCAAAGATTTTTTACTTGTAAGAAACTATAGCGAACAAGGAACCTCCCCTTGCAAGCTACTAACTCCTTGGGACTTAACCCACAGAGAAACCAAAGGGCAAACCTTAATTTTTTGCTCTAAAGATTGGCAATGAAAACAAACATTTAAAAGATTCAAATAGAGCACTCGTTGAGAGTGACAAAGACCTCCTATATGAATATCTTATTTTATTAAATTTCTATGGTGGCCAAATGTGAATTAAGTTTGTATATAAAACTATTTTTATTACAATTGTGTGGCGACCTAATGTGATTTATGATTCAACATTTGTCCAATTAAATTGTATATATATTCTTGTTTATATAAAATTTATGGTTTGATTATATCATATGTAAATTGAATTTGTATAGTGCGTATGGAATACAAATCAATCACATACAACTCAATGATATAAATGTTGTTCAATTCTCATGCACGTGAGCACATAATATACACCATGCAACTTCAATTTACATGTATATGTATACAAGTAAATTTTATACAAACAAGAATATGTATACAAGTCAATTGCATATATGTCATAGTATAATTCCCATTAGGTCACCATACAACTATAACAAGAAGAAACTTTATACACATATACATATTGGGCCTATAGAATAACCTTAATGAATTGTCATCATATACATGACATACAAATAAATCACATAAACTCAATGATAAAAATTCATTCTACCCTAATGCACACAAGTACAATGTACTTACACAAATTCAATTCACAAATGTGATGCAATCATAACATCCATTTAAGAAAGGGCGAATCGTGAAAAAATTATGTCACTTGGCACACCAAACAAAAATTAGCCCTATTTACCCATCATGGGGTGTTATGCATACATAACACTCAACCAAAATATAAACTAGACCAATTTACATTTCATCATATGTACACAAGTTAATGGTGTATATAATAGAAATACTAATGTACACAAGCACTCAAGGTAGATGTATAAATTTTCTTCACTTGATGCAACACCATACATGTATGTCATACAACCTTTACACACCCTTCATTCAACCCTAAAGTGCATGAGCAGTTGATCATGCACATTATAGAATTTAAATATAATAAATAAATAATATTTGATTAGAAATAAATAAACTATTTTCATTAACTTTTAAAAAATGTTTAGTTAACATAAAACTTATTTAACTTATTATCATTTAAATAAAAAATTACAACAGTAATGTTTTTTTATCAATTTCAAATTCAAAATAAAAATAAAAATAAAAAATAAAACTAATAGAAAATTACAGTAATAGAAAAACAAGAGAGACGCTCTCAAAGATGTCCATGGCCATCTTTGAGATTTTTTGGATGGATATTTCTACCCCTCCTATAAAAACTTATATCTTTATTAATTTTAATTGTTGAAAAATATTTACAATAAATATAAATAATTAATTGAAATGAAAAGTTACTTATTTTTTAACTCACATTTCACTATAAAAAATACAATGAGTCGATCTTTTCTATCATGTCTTGAATCTTCAGGTTCTCATTGTTGTGCACAAATCCTCCAATTGTCCAAGCAACCTGCATATTGCACCAATATTCATAATCCAAATAAACTTGTAAAATTGTTCATTAATGCAAACTCATGAAACAAACCTGACTGATCACAACCAACTTCTTACAAGAAATAATGCCTCTGAATTCGTTAGTAGACCCCAACAAAAACTTGCAACTTGTTATTGCTCATGATTTTAGCTTGATGGAGAGTCCTTTCATAGCTCAATTTTAGCCTTATCTCCCCTATTTTAGCCTTATCTATAGGTATATTCATTTAGACGGGAACATGCATTCCATAGGTAATGCAGGTTGTGTTTTCTTGCTGCCATCAAAACTCTTGTGACATCTTCTATCGACGCTATATCAACCATGTTCACTAGCTGTCTACCATGACCGAACAAAAAATTAAGAATTAATACACCATATTACCCACAAACTTCATTGAATCCCTTTACAACTTACAATTTCACATGTTCTTGCACATTCTGATAATGGATTAATAGAGAAAAATACACAGTCATGATATCTCACTTTTCATGTTTGCATTGAAGATTTTAACTCATTTAGATGTCTACAACAACAGTTTTGATGATAAATCAAACATTCTTCGATAATAATGATAGTTCGCTATACTCATGGTGGACATGGAGTATGTTCCATAACATTGATACAAAAAATACACCAGTCAAATCTAGAATCTTTCAATGCTCATTAAAGTAGGTTGTGGAAACGTAATTTCTTTAATTAAATAATGATAACTGTTACAATATTGCATTTTACTCAAATAAAAATAAAATAAAAATGGAGCATGTTCTATTTTACTGTAAACTTTCAGCAACTCAAAACCAGGCTTCTTTCTACATGTTGCAAACTTATATAAGATTTAAACTCATTTAGGTATCTACAAGAATAGTTTTATAGTTAAATTAGATAATTTTTTTATGATAATGACAAGTCACTATCATGATGATAGATCATAATAGAAAAAGACACATAAAGTCAAATTTAGAATCTTTAAACATAATATCTTTAATAAAATAATGATAGTTGTTATAATACTGCATTTTGCTGGAATGAAAAAAAAAATCTTTATCTGTTTACTAACAAACTTTTGAGTAGCGTGTAGATAACTGAGTTTGCTGGTTTTGAATCCAACCACATTGTAAAATCAAATTCTAATAACTAGACAGTAAGAATGAGAGGACCTACAAAGCAAAGTGGTGTGGCAAAATGCAATGGGTACTTTAGTTAGTTTGCTTTATCTTAGTGTGAAATTTTTTGAGAGTTTATCCTTCTGAAATTGGAAAGGTGAAGAGGGTTATTTATCTAGAGTTTGATAACTAAAGAAGTGGAATTCTTCGGGCTTCAACAAATTTTAAAAAATTTTGTTTAGTGAATGTCTAGATAGGCACCTCAAGGAAACAAAGCATGAAACGACATGTGAGAAGTTGGAATTCCATGTAAACTGCACTACTCTTTTAGGGGAAATTTTGGCAGTTATAAGAAAGTTTGGCAGGTTGTTGATAACATTGTAGTAGTTTGACTATGAAAGATCATATGACTGGTTAAACAAAAAAATTTCCTCATTTTCAAGCAAAAGGGAAAAATATTTTCTTCTTGATTAAAGAAAAAATAGAAGAAATGGGTGTTCCTCCAGTCATGAGAAAGGAGAAAATAATGAGGGAAATCAATTATTTGAGAAAAAAATCAAATACTAAAACTCAAAGAGAGAAGACCATGACATCCTCTTGGAAAAATACTAAAAAAAATTGCTCAAGAGGAACAAAAAAATTGGGGTTCACCACTTATTTTGTTGGTTCAGTGGTGGGTATTGTTTTTTTCCCCACCAAGGTTCAAACCTCCATTGGGTCATTATGACCGCAGGCTTCTTCCTTTGTTGATCCAATGCGCTGGTGAGTTTGGGCCTCAACTTTGTTAAATGGGGATGAGGTCCCTCATTCATGGCCTCACTAGTTCATAGCTCCAAGTAAAAGCATTTCACATGGACCCGAAGGGTGTGTCGTGCCTGCACCACTGGTCAACTTAAAAACTTTACCAAACACTTATTTGAAAAAAAAAGGAACACAAACCTATTGCTAATAGAATAAATGTATGGGCTTTGTTTGAAATTTTCATTAGGAAATGAGAATAAAATTGAGACTACAGTTCTACATGCTATCATTATATAGTAATGTTTGAAATTACATTGTTGTTAAAAATGTATTAGAGTTGGTCAGGTGTAGTGATTTTATTCAAAGGATTCTGTCATAAATAAAGAAATACTTAGAGAGGCAACACGGTGATGAAACCTTGAATTCTTATAGCTACTCTAGAAATAATACATATTTATCAGTTAGTAATTGGTTATTCTCTGAAAATCCTTTTTTTCCATTAGTAATAGGTTGGTTAAGGAACTACACAAGTACCATGTCACTCTTCTGACCACTGCCCTTTAGAGTAATAAACAATGCAGGGAGAAAAGTAAAAGAAGAGGAACCAAAGAAAGTTAATGTGTTTAAAAGGGAAATTTGTGATTGCATTCAACTAGACTGGGGGAAGCTTGCATAAAATATGTATATATTACAGTGTTTTGTTTAAATTGATAGATGGAAGAATAATTTGGGTTCTGGAAGAAGAGGAGTCGAAGAAAGTTAATGTGCCAATTTAAATAGCCAGAGTGTGAGAGAATATGTAAAAACCATAATTTTATAGCATTGCATATGAGAATTGGACAAGTCATGACTGCAAGAAATATTTAAAATGGATGCAAGATGTTTGTGATACTGCTTGGTATGTAGAGGACATAGTAGAAGAATGTACCATCATATCAACCCTTAATCATTTGTGGGTCGTTATACAAGATCTTTGTTTTGGTATAACATGGGTAGATAAATTAGAAATGTGAGAGAGAGAATGACATCCATAATGCAAGATGCAAGTGAACTGAAAATAGTTAGTGAATTATTTCATTCACATGAAGCCTCAACTAGTTCACCTAAAAGAGGCAAACCCTTAAGAAGATTCTTTAGATGAGCTATGACTTGCTACCTCCTGTTCTTAAACCTTATTTTGCATATTTTTCTCTATTTTAGGAAGATTAAGAAATAGATTTTGAGTATGTCATAAACTTATGGATAGGAGAAGGGTTCATTTCACAAGGAGATGAAAAGTGGAATATTGGATGGGAATTTATGTCTCAATTTTCTATGTTTGATTTGGCTATTACCATATTTAAAGAAAATAAATGTGCATTTTCATTTGAAGAATTCTTCACAAAATTTCCCTACACACATAGAAGCTACCAGAGGATTATGTTGCCAAAGAAAGATATGAATGATAGTGTCCTGGACTAAAAGATTAATAATTGTGGGTAGTCTCTCTGTACTCTATATTTTTTTCAAAACTATGACATTAGAAATATTCACTCAAACTTATTTGACAGTGGAAGAGTACTGTGGGTACTCTACCTCAGGGGAACTAGAATTTTTGCATTACTATAATCAATTGGAAACTTGAAGCTTGTCATAGTCTTGAATTTGTCTCAAACACATATTGGGACGGTGCCCAAGTGTGTGAGAAAACTTAGTAGTTTGCAGCTCCTTGATATTTCAAGTTGCAGAAGGTTGGTAATGGTGCCTCTGTGGATGAGCTTAAATGTCTACAACATATCAATATAGAAGAAAGTTTAGATCAGTTGCAACATCATATCACCAAGGGGATATCAAAGCTACCCTGTTTGTTGATGCTTAGTTCAGATGGTTTGGGTCTCTCGAATGGAAATAATAGATTCTTAAAATTGGAGGATGTGGATAATTTGATTCACCTCCAAGAACTCTTGATAAACTTTTAAAATAATCAAGCGTCTTACAGAAGTATGGAAATAGTAATTGGGCAATTTGTGAAGATGTGTAGTTTAAGAATGCATGACAAGAGAAGAGGGATTATTTTAAGGGTAGTTGATCTTACTCTTGGATTACTAGATCCACCTTGTCCCCTTACAATGATGGCTATGAAGTATTGTGAACACCTTTGCCTTTGTGGATTTTCTGTGCCAAGTTGGATAAGTAGATTTCCAAATCTCAAGGTACTCAAGTTGATTATTTCTGAATGTGTTGATTACACTACACTAACAATAGGAACACTGCCCAATTAATGATCTTAGAATTGATAGGTAATGAGAGCTGCACAAAGCCAAGTGATTTTGGAATTTCTAGAAATTTTAATAAACTCATTTTCTTTGAAATTGGGTCTATTTAAGAACTTGGAGCAATTTTTGAGAAAAGAGATGGGAGCCCTTCCATGTATGGAGAAACTAGTATTTAAGTAGTTTCCAAATATGAAGAGTTCCAATTAGTCTGAAACCATTCAAAAGTCTCAAGGAGTGCACATTTGAGTCCACAGGGATATCATGGGCCCCATTGAGGGAAGGCAGTCACAATTGGGAAAAAGCCATCCAATAATCTAAGAAATCTAGATAATATGTAACTAGAAGGTGAAAAAACTCAAACTTTGGAAAAAATTTTTGCATCTATGCTACCTAGTTGTAAACTCTATTATACAACAAGATTCAAGAGCCCAAGGTTTGCAAGCTGGCTACAAAATTTGACCATACTGAACCACCTCTTTCTTAGTGCACTGGACATATCTCTCTAAAGGAAGAATTCAGCCAGTGGGGTGAAGTTATTACCTCTCTTGCCAATATTACAAATTTTGAGATGTATGAAAGATCACTTCCTCCCTCTGTAGCCAATCTCTTTAGACTAGTTAACTTTTTAGATGAAGTTCCCACTAATATATCCCTTCTATTTACAGACCATAATTGAATCGTAACTATAGTTCTATTTGAAATTGTGTTGCTATTTAAAAATGTAGTACTCTAGAAATACAAAGTTCATATGCATTATTCATGCATTGTAGTCTTAACTGAGATCTATTATTGTACACCTTGTTGTTATTTAAACATTTTTTCTCTATATTTAAGGATAGGCCAAAAGGGGCATGTTTATTGGTAAGCTCGGTGCTACATTATTCTATTCCAAAAATAAGTGTTGTACATTTATATAAGCATATATATTTAAAACATGTAGGTTCACCTATATTTAAAACAGAGAGTTATGTTTTTAAATAATACATATATTGGAGTTGGTTGGGTGTAGTGATTTTATTAAAAATACCATGTCATAAATAAATAAATGCTCACAGAGGAAAAACAATGATGAAACCCTGAATTCTCATTAATAATTTGGAAATAAGGCTGTATATGAGAAATAGAGAATAATAATTCATATTTATCAATTGGTAATTGACCATTCTCTGAAAATATTTTTTTCCTTTGGTAATAGGTTAGTTAGGGCATGACCTATATAGGTACCTTGTCCCTGAATTCTTATTTCTACTCTAGAATTAATAATAATACATATCTATTAATTGGTAATAGGCCATTCTATAAAAGTCCATTTTTCTACTGGTAATAGGAGTGATAGAGGAGTGTACTTATTTTGGGTTAAATTTTGACTTGGATTGAAATTTAAACAACATAATCGATATAAAGAGATTTGACTTACAAATCTTTCTTCCTAATTTTCTGATGTAATGTTCTCCATGGCGGCCTTAATGGCTGTTACCACAGTCTTTCAAAAGGCTTGTTCAATGATCTGAAAATTGAATCTAGGGTTTGAAAATTTAATTATTTTTTTAATTCCCCTGTTCAATGCTCTGATATCAATTCTAGGGTTTTAAAATCTAACCACATTTTCGAAACCCTTGTTCAATGCTCAGAAAATTAATTTTTTGGGTTTGAAAATTCAACTACCTTTTTAAAACCCTTGTCCAATGTTCTAAAAATTGATTTGTAGGGTTTGAAGATTTAACTACATTTTCAAACCTCTGCTCGGTGCTGTGAAAATCGATTTCTAGGGCGTAAAAAGTTAAATACATGATGTTCAAACCTTTCTCAATTGTGGAAAAACCTATGAAAATATCACAAGCATGGTAATGCAAAATCATGGAAGATGTCCTAATTCTTTATTTAATCGAATTAGGACTATTTTTAAAGCCAAGGAGCTAGTGGAAAAAGAAAGTTCTAGAAGAATAATTTACCCTTGACTGCACTTCTTTCTCTATTCTGGTCATTTCTATAACTTCCCTCTGGAATTCTATTACTCTTGTTAAGAAGAGGAGTCAAAGGAAGTTAATGCCCTAATTTAAAAAACTAGAATAGGAGATAAAATATGTAAACAACCTAATTTAATAGCATTTCATATCAGAATTGGATAACTCATGATTGCATAAAATATGTAAATATTCTAGTATTTGGTTTGTATTGATGATATAAATTGGTATTGAGTTCTACATACTTGAAAGAATGAATTGCTCTTGGTTACTCTGCATCATCCCTTGTTTTGCTAAAAAATGTAACACCAAAAAAAAATTGGAAAAAGAGAAAAACAAGTGTGCAAACTATACACAACCAATACAAGAAAAAAATTGAACTGGAAGAGAATCACAAAAATATTTGACAGAACAAGTACAAATCCAAACATTTTACATGACAACCAAAAATATTCTTTTACCCTCTCTTGCCTGGATTTTGTTTTCCCTTCTTCATCAAATGTATGAATTTGCCTAATTAGTTGATAGGCTTCCCTTGCAAGGTTGCTCGCGTCCATACACAAGGGAAACTTGTATCACGCTCTCAAACTGTTAAATCTCATGTGAAAACATGGCTCACATAAACAATTGGTTTTTTTATTACAGAAGTTGGATAACGTGAGTGTCAAGAGAAATAGTGTGCCTGGTCTAGGCTTCCTCATTCTTTTGGTGCGTACAAGCCTACTAGGGCAATGCAGGCTCCTAGGTTTAGTAGAGGCATGGAGGAAATTGACAAAGAAACTAGGAAATCCCCATTTAATTTGAAAGTTTGAAAAGTGTTTTTGACAAAAAGATGGTATATATGTACATTTGTAAATCTTGCATTCATTGCATTTCTGGAGATGACATCTACCTTGTGGGTGCTTCCACATTTTTGCATACCAGGGTATTTTTGGAGGAGAGGGGGGAACAAGACTCAACCTACATTATGCTTGGATGGATGTTTAAACCATGCTCAAAAATATCCCATTTTGGATGCAGCAAGGACATCAACGAAGAATTTGAGGTTGGGCCTACCCATTGTAAATGCTGGGAAGATTTTAAATCCTTTTCAACAATGTTGATTTCTACAAAATCTTTTATTCATTGCATTCCATAAGACATATCTTTGAATCATACCATCAATAATTCAGGTGTGTTGGTCTTGATTCCACATTTTACCTACATCTTTGGTTAGCATTTTCAAATATAATATTTGACCATAAATCTCCATACCATTAAGCTTTGTTGTGTTTGCATACCTTGTTTCAAACAATCCCATTTTGACACAGGTTAGGAGTACACTAGAAAAGTGATTGGCTTTACCCCTTGTCATTTGCATTTTCTTTAATATTCCCAAAGCTATTTCAACCAATGTATTTTGCTGCATATTTGTAATGGACATTTTGTCAATTCCACAAGGTGCTCCCACAAACCCCCTAGATTTTTGAACTTTTTAGAGATTTGATCTTCATCCTTCTCATGAATAAGCTCTTATCAGAATCAAAACATATTGACTTATTTGTTTTATGGTTTTCCGTAGTCTTATGCTTGAGTTTGTCATGCCCAAGAAAACAACAAGAGCAGTTTCTTGTGATGTTTTTGTATGCTCGGAAAACAACTTTCCTTTTCTTGCAAATCTAATAGAAGTCAACCACAACAGTGTTGGATAGAGTAGTAGAAATCACTTGTGCTTGCTGCAAAGGTTGAATAAAAGAAACTACATCTTGTTTGTCTGTGAGAACACAGAAAGGGCCACTATTTGGAAGTAAATTTTGATCTTGGGAATTTAATTCAACTTCAATCATTATCTTTGTATTATGTTAACAAGTACTTGCTCACATCAGGAACTACTGGCAGCCTTTTCACATATGTTTCATTCAATACATGAGCCATCCTTTTTAATATGCCATTAGCAAAATCGCTGAAATACCCAATTTTGACTTTGAAAATTATATCTCTTATGATAAAATAATGGATCAGGATCACGTGTCTCTACCATTGGAACATTGTATAGTGTAAACGCTGGAACAACATGCACTTGAGAATGGTCTATATCCTCCTAGACATTCCATTCATGTTGGGTGTCATTTCTATGTCCCCCTAGAGAGGGGTGTTTGTTGCGTTGCCAGATGTGATGGTATCTCGTGTTGCATATGTGTGACTTTTGGCCCTTAACCTATGCCCTCAGTTTCAGATGATTATAGGCCCTGGGGCATGTGTTGTCCTTGGGTTTAGATGTTTGGAGGGGGCTACTATTTCCCATTCTCTTGTCCATTCTAGAGAGGATCTTATTGAGGATCCTTATACTTACAAAACCAAGAGATAGCAAGGCAAATTGAAGAATTGTTGTCAAAAGGTCTCATTAGGAAAAGTGTGAGTCCTTGTGCAATCACTGCAGTCCTAGCACCCAAGAGAGAAGGCACATAAAGACTATGTATGGATTCTAGGGAAATCAATAGGATAACCAACATAGTTGAGGGAAAAATGACCTTTTTTTACAAGTGTTGTCTCTTTTAGACTAGTGAAAATCAATGTAGTTTAGGGAAGAATGACCTTTTTTTTTTTAGAATGGAATGACTTTTTTTTCAGGTATCTTACTATTGGAGTTAAAAACATAATGTGTTATTTGGGAAGATTAATTGGGAAGCAGACGTAGAAGAAGAGGAGGTTAATTAAACAAAATATATATTAAAAATAATTAAAACTTAAATTTTAAAAGAATTTATATTATCTACCCATAATGCTCAAATCCCATCTTCCAAGGTTTGTGTGGTCCATTGAGTGTCTAGTCTAAGGTTGCAGAAGAAGCTTTGCATCTTCCCCAATGTGAAATGTCAAATGAATTTCAACCATTTATAAGGCTACAAATAGGCGACTGAAAGCATAATATGAAATGAAAAGATCAATCTCATATGGTATTTCATTGAACTTTTTCAATCTCACAACTATTTCTGAGTTGTTTTTGTCTATGTAATCTCTTTTTCCTTTTCTAACATTACATTTTTGGTATGTAAATCTAGTATGTTTTAGTATGGGAGTTGATTATTTCATAAATATGGTGAATAGCTCATGATAAATTTTTAACGACTTGTCTAAGGCAATTTATATGACTGGCAAAATCACTTTTTTTTGCAAAAGATTCAAGAGGGATTGGTCTTTTCCAGAAAAGGTAATCACAATAAATCAAGAGCTTGACTAATAAATCACTGATTTTGAACTAGTTTTATGATTTTCTCCAAATTTTTATCTTTATTTTCTTTCGCATTTGCATTCTACAGAGACTGTCGACCAGGGTTTGTGTTTTTCTAGCAAATTTTAGAGGTTTTTAGAGCTTTTTAATTCAAATCATTCTCTGTGAACTACATGTCACAACTGACCTTGTTAAGATTTACCCTTTCAGGTCATGACTCGTGTTTGATTAGATTTTATTATTGTAATGCTACATTATTTCCAAGCATGTGGTGGAGTTATGGGTTGGTGGGAAGAATTGAATTTATAGTTTAACATCTATAAAAATAGGATATGTGAGTTTGTTTTCTAATGGATGTTGTGAGTTTTCTATAACCAGTAAGTAACAAAACATGTATGGTTTTTAATGTGCAAGTTATTTCCTCCAGCCATCACCTCTTCATCCCCATATTTACAACAATGAGCATATATGTCTAGGTATACTTTTTATTTCCACTAAATGTATTCGTAAGATTTCCTTGCATATGTTGGGATGAAATTGGTACTGCTTTAAGAAGCAACTTGGCTTAAAATTATGTCTTGTATTGCATTCTTCTTACTAATATTATTTTCATCTCACAATATTATTTTAAACAATCCTCATCTTCATTAGATTAGTTTATATTTTTGTCTCGGAGGAAGTTGGAACACATTTTGTAGATATTCTCCATAATGATAATTAGAAGCAACTTGTCATAAAAACAATATTTTTTTGAGTTATATGTTCCATAAAGATACATGTTCATATAAGAATGATATTTCTAGCTAATAAATAAGGTGTGATATCCATTTGCAACATGTTGGTGCACTTGCAAGGAAATTACAGAGTTTACCAATTAGTTTGAATAGAAAATCAAATCCAATTGTAGTATATACATAGGTCCTCACTTATTTCTTTCCTGGTGACAATATGAAGTGATTGTTGCATATTGTATCTTTTTTAGATTTTATTTTATCATGGTTGTCTTCACTGTAGAGTTGAAGTTTCAGAAAGATCTTTACTGTACAAATAATGCCTAGCTCAAGAGTCAATTTGGTCCTCGTAATCAAAGGAAATCTCCATAATAACTCAAACTTGGGAATGGGAATTCGACTACTGAGATTAGTTTCATTTAAATTTTAATAAAATCCAATGGAACTGAATCTTATATACCCAAAAGCATACAGGCCACATTCTCAAATTGATTCTTAGTAATTCACAGCTACTGCAATCAGACTATTGAATATAAATCCAATTTTTGGGGTTTAACATTTATGCAACATATAGAATTGCCTTGTAGATATCAACACCACCTAGACGTGCCAGTAAATTAATTCTAAAAATAAGATTGTTCTCATAATGCCTTATACATAAACATCAAACTTACTTCTATTTGAAAATCCTAAATGTGATCTACGAGTTCTGACTAATGATATTTGTTATTTTGAGAAAATGAACATGGATCACAAGCACAGGGAAGAGGATTCAGTAGTTGAGCATTTTAGTAATTGTGATCCTATTTTTTTTATTTGATGTACAAAATTTTCATGGTATAGTACTATCATTTTTAGTTGTGATAAGTTGTTTTTGTTCATCGCGAGTTCTCGCAATTGCATGAAATGTATTCTTTAGATCTTAAAAGAAACAAATAATATGATACTACATTAGAGGACAAAGAAATCATGGTACATTATAAATATTAGAGGTTAATGTATAACTATTATAACTTAATGTACAAGTTTTGGTCTACCCCATCTCTTAGGCCTTACTAGACGCCTCAACAAAAATCTTGAATTGGCATCATATTTGTTGTTTTAGACTTGAAACCTTAGTATAAGTAAGGATCTTTCTAGATAAGCTACATAAAAAATAATCTTGAAGTTATTTTTGTTAGATTTCCACAAATTAGTTTGTCCCTTAACTGCTTCTGGATTCGATTGTCTCTAATTTTTGTACCTCAATCGCTTCTAGACTTTGAAGTTTGTAGATGAATTTGACAGGTGGAAAGTTAGAATACTCAACTATTGTATTCTCTCTCCTGAAGAACTATGACGATATGCAAGTTGGATAACAAATATTCTTACATTTTTATGATGATTTTGTGCTTTAATGATCAATGGTGCTTCTATATCTTGTGATTTCTTCCACTTCACGACACATAAGTGAAGAATTTATGCATGAGGTTTCATAATTTGTGCATGAGATTGCACTCAGAACGTAACCTTATTTTGGTACTTAAGGAATGCATAATTGTCAAGTAACATTCATTATTTTGATATAACTTTTTGGCTCTTTTTTATCAAACATAATAGGTTTAGGTTCTCTTTTGGGGCATAACATGACCCACTTCATCTGTACATGATCAAAAAATGACATGATCCAAAAATGGATCCTTGCAATGGAAATTTAAGTAGCACATGAAATAGAAACTCATGAGCTCTGACAATCACAGATTTGGGCAGCCATGATGTTGATTTGACCTCAATAGGTAAGACCTTATGAATGTCTTGTCTTTATGAGCCATGCATTGTTGGTCACACACCTAGATGAGTTTTTTTTTTTCTGTGTTTTCCTATAGGTCTTATAGGTTTAAAGAGCTTGACTGTAGTCATGGGAATCTAAATTCTATATGCCCAAGTTTGAGTGATATTGTTTTGGCCCGATTCTAGCCTTCCCTATTGTCTATTTTAAATTGATGTTGGCCTTTTACCCGAGGTGTCAGTTTTCAATTATTATTATATTTTGTATATGGTTTATTCCTTGTTTCTACCTAGAAACTAAGTTTGGTCTAGTCTTATAGTCAAGCATATGAATTAATGAAGCGGGACTATATTTACAATAGAGTCCACCATCTCTTTTGATTGCTATTCCAAAATGAAAAATAATCTAGACAACATTATTAGAAAGAAAGAAGAAGCTTGTCTGGAATTGATCTCACTGTAAGTTTAGATGCGTGAAATTAATTGTACACGCTCTTTTTTAGTATTGCACTTTAAATAATTCCCTTTCTTCAATTCATGCAATTTGTTTTGCTTATCACTTATGAAATTTTATCTTCTATAGGTTCACACTTGTTGATCAAGAAGACTCGTGGGGGAAAATATAATATTTATAGTTACAAATATACTATTTTTTAATGTTTCCATGCATTTCAATGCTGCTTTTTTAGAAGGACCTACAAAAATTACAGTGCAACACTACTCTAAGTTTAATTCATCGAAAATGGATAATGCTATGTACAAGATTGCCTACTACATTGAAACATGTTTGGCAGACCAACACTTTTATATGCTTCCTTTTATTATGTAAATCTTCATTTATGCTTCCAAAACATACACCTATCGGCGTACCCCTTGCACCTTCTTTGGGTGCAAGTGCTAGTTATATCTTTTTGAATGAATCTCCCTAATTTTAAAGAAAAAAACATCAAATTTTTATGTGCTCATCCCAACGGCTAGCCTAATTGGTATCTGTAAGGAAAATGTTTTTGTTTTTATTTTTAATTATTGAGTGTGAATTTTTTATGGTATGTTTGAACATTATTTTTTCCTAATTTAGTTATATGTGATTGAGCTGGAAAAATTAAGATTTATATGTTATTATAGGGTTATTTTAGTGGTTTAATTTTTTAATAATTAGTAGGGGTAGTTTTTTAATAAGTAGTTTAGAAATTTACAAGAATGCAATGTAATGTAAAATTAAAATCTAATAATATCTTATTATTTGTGTATTTTTTGTTGTGTAAATTTTAATGTCATTGATATTTTTTATATACTATTAGACCATTAGGAAGGAAATTCTAGATTTCCTATTAGAATAACAAATGAGAATATGTTTTTTGTGGAGCTAGCAACCATGGAAAAATTGAACACTATGGTGTCTTCGGAAAAGACAAACTCACGTAAAAAAAGTGTTGGATATTTTTCATGTTGCAAGTCTAAATGGTATTTGTAATTTTATCAAACATGACCCTAATTTTATCTACCCCTTCTTCAATAAATGTATGAATCTCCCAATCGCCCCTTCTAATTATTGTATGAATCTTTGATTTCTCTTTGCATGAA
The DNA here is from genome assembly GCA_018584345.1 of Thuja plicata. Taxonomy (NCBI): domain Eukaryota; kingdom Viridiplantae; phylum Streptophyta; class Pinopsida; order Cupressales; family Cupressaceae; genus Thuja; species Thuja plicata. The sequence goes on from MU224159.1 coordinate 187,918, forward strand.
TCTCCCAATGGATAGACTAGGTGGCTTTAGGCTCAAACGTCCCTGCTCCAAGCCCTAGTTGACATTCAACTCCAACATTTCCACCCCAAAGTCCAAGACAATTGAAAATATTTTTATTTTAAAAAATTTAATTATTTTTTATTTCAAAAAATTCAAAATGTTTTGTCTTAGGTGGCTTGGTTGTGTAACGGAAAGCTCCTATTTATATGTCAATGGTTGGAGATCCTTATAAATGTTTATTCATTTATTTGATCGATAAGAAGAAAAATCACAATGTAATTGAAAGTTCATTTTTTACATAATTTTTTTGAAGAAATAGCAAAAGAAAGTTCTCCTTAATTGAAGTTGTATGTTTTGGAGTGATAAGATTAATGTGTTGTATTAATCAAAATAAGGTGTTTCACTGATTTTTCTTATGTTTATATGATATTGTTAAAGGTGCTTTATTAGTAGAAATTGACACCTTCAAATTTGGTAATGTTTTATTATGTAGCTAAATATTTGTATTTCCCCCGTTGTTCACATTATACTTGACAAAGATATTAGAGACTCGTGTGCTTATATTATAAGAGTATGTACTGAGATATATAATGGATAAATTTTAACAAAGCGATTTATTATAGGTTGGAGGTATTGAAGCTTGGAGGAATATTATCATTTTGAGCTAGCTTCTCACATAGACATGATACCTTGCATGAGAAACACTAGTCTTCTTTGTGTCCCTCCATAGAGAAAGAGGAACTTTGAAAGTCCACAATTTTGTGTAACCCTTCATGAACTTCAACTTAAACTTTATGATAACATCTACACGTCATGATAACTTAAATAAGATTTAATTACATTATTTACATACATAAGAGCTAAACATCAAAACACTAGTCTACATCCTCTTAGGCTCCCAGTGTCGCTATTAAGAAACATATAATCACATAACTAATCAATTAGATAATAATGAAATTATGTATAGGATTAACATCATTAAAATATATTCATTTTAGACCTCAAAACCAAATTTTCCTAATCCATATGTAACTTAATAATTTCATGAAAAAAATTGGCATAGGGCAAGAAATGTAGGAACAAAATGTGCAGGATGAACTAGGGCAAAAAGAATTTGTGCCGAATGAGATCAAACTTTGGGCTCATCTCCCCTTAAATTGTGAATTAAATAATGATGATGAAGATGAGGATATGCACACATTAGAACTAACCAAGGTTGTTGAAGAGGATATCAATCATCTAGAGAAACTAGGGATTATTTGCAGATTTATTGAACCAAGATCCGACATAAAAAGTATTATGAAATGATTGGAGGATAAATGGAAAACACCACAGATCATGAAATTCCTTCCCAAGGTATTCTTCTCAATAATTTTCACCACAAAAGAAGAGCAAGAAAAAATCCTTCATGGGGGAACATGGTTTATCGATTTGAAGCCCCTATACATACATAAGTGGTATAGAAACTTCATTCCGTTGGATACAAGGCCTTATGAAAAATTGACATGGATCTAATTAAAAAATATCCCTTTGTAATACTAAATCAAAGAAGCTTTGGAGAAAAATAGAGGGTCATTGGGAACCCTAATCAACATTTATGTTGATATCACCCAAAGCGACTCATATCTATACGCAAGGGTTAAAATCGGTGGCAAATGGAAAATCCAGGATAAAATGAAACTCAAGATTCATGGCTCAATATGGATCCAATCAATTGAGATTGAAGAGGAGATTTATTTTTCTTAAAATGTGGAAGGAGGAATCATCCCACAACTAAATTCAGAGTGCCACAAAAAAAGACAAATATTTGGCTCCCAAAAGAAAAACAATATTTGAAGGATACCATTGCAACTACATTACCAAACATTTTAAAATAATGAAAAAAGCCTCTACAAATGATCAAATCCACTAGAACTAATGAAAATTCAAGCATGGATATTGTGCCTACGGCCGGATCGACTAAAGGAATTGACCTGCAAGATGATGACCCACTGTAAAAAAAATCAGATTTTGAACCTAAGAATGATTAGAACCTTGAGGATGATGGGGGAAAAAATTTGGACTCGGAAAGGGATGGTGAGATTCAATGTTGGACAAAGATGCTAGAAGTGACCCCTAAATTGATCGCTAAGGCAGATAACAATATTCTTATGGAACCTTTTACAGAAGAGGAAATGTGTATTTTTGTCTTTGGACTACACGTTGATAAAGCCCCAGGGCCCGATGAGTTCCCTACCTATTTATACCAAAAATGATGGGAATTCTTGAAGATGAATATAAAGAAAGTGGTTGAAGAAGTAAGATGCAAAGGGAAATTTGTGAAATTAAATAATAATATTGTATTGGTCATCATTCCAAAGAAGGATGGGAGTAGAACTTTGAGAAACTATCGAATGATTGCACATTGCAACATGTTACACAAAATAATCACCAATGCTATTGCAAACAAGATGAAAAAACACCCAAACTTATATCAATAGAACAAAATAGATATACTCCTGGTAGAGAAATCATGGACAACATAATTCCAATTGCTGAGACAATCCATTCAATTTGTATTGAAAGGGAAAAAAGTATGATAATTAAACTAGACATATCCATGGCATATGACAAGGTTTGTTGGGAGTTTTCATTTGAGATGCTATAGAAATTAGGATATGACTAGATTAGATTTGAATAATCAATTTGTGTGTTTGTACTCCATATTTTTTGGTGGCTGTCAATGGCATTTTATTTAGATTTTTTAAAATAAAAAATGGGATAAGGGAAGGTGATCCAATATCACCCTTTTTATTTGTCATCATGGTTGAAGCATTAAGAAAATATATATACAGACTTAGAGAGAAAAAAAATTTGAAGGGAATTTTTATTCATAAGGATTTGAATTAGGTTTCACACTCTCAATTCATTGAGGACACTACTATTGGGATTAATGGGAAGTATGTATTGAGAGGGGAGGGGTGAATCAGCACCTCTAAAACTTTTGTATCCCTTTTGTCAATTAACCTTTGTAATCAATTGTATATCCATTCAATTTGATTTATACTATCTTGATGTGATTTATATCAAATCATAACATTAACATACATATGAACATTCATAGAAACATTCATGAAAGTAAATTGACACATAACACAAGATATGATATCGCAGAAAACTCCTGTGAGGAAGTAAAAACTACTGTGGGGATGGCACCCACAAAATCTTCACTATCTGTAGATTGGAAGGGGTTGGTTAAGGCTTACAATTTGATCACTTCTGATGATCTACCTTGTTGGGAGTATTGGTGGATACTTGTTAAACTCTACTCTGTTAAGAGCTTTAGCAACACTATTGAGTGTACACTCAATTAAGAGATTTGTTGTTGGATGGTTAAATCCACCTTCCTTGAAAGGATTTTTACACTTTGCTCCACTTGTTATAATGATAGAAAATTACAAATTGACTAGGTAAATGCAATCTCCTATTACTGATATAGATCCAATTTATCTTACATAAAAATATTATCACCTTAATTGTGATTGAATAATAACTTTGATTCTCAGTGTTCTTTGTTCTTGGTTCTTGCTAACCAAATTCACCTTTTGTTGTTCCTATTCTTGAAACTCTCAATCCAATCCATAGATGTGCTCATCTGATTCATTCATGTTCTCCTCTCTCTTCGCATCATCTATTCATCCATATTAATGAATGATTGCATCATCTATTTATAGATGGATTGACTTCATCGAGTTTTGATAAAAACAATGTTAACTCTAAGATCAGGTTTACAATATATACCTAGATCTCCTAGTCTATGTGTTTTAAATAAATTAGACTGATTAAAGAACTTACATTCATGTATCTTTTCCCTAAAGAAATGGATTTAAAATAATTAAATATCCTATAAATAGAATACAGTTTCTTTATCTACCGTGGAAGTCAGATCCACTTTTTGCGGGTTGCAACTGACTTTCAGTTCCGTCTATCGATCATGCTTAACTGTCCTTCGGTTTTGTTCTTTCGATTGCACTGTAACTATCTTGTCAGCCTACACTATAACTTGCATATCAGGTTCCTCTGTCGAGTTCCACTTTATCTTTTTGTCATTGCATTTTCAGTTTACACACTAAGATGTGTCTTCAGTTCTCTTTGCACTCAGTCATCTTTGGTGATCTCTAAATATCTGATCTTTAGTTTTCTCATGTCCTGTCTTTTGGTGTATGCTTACCAAAAGTGTTGTTCGCATATTAATGGAAAATTAATGTCATCAATCTCTCCCTTTCACATTAGTATCAAAAATTGATATGTGCAAAATACTAACAAAATGTTAAGTATATACAACATATATAATCCTTAGTCATTTAATGACCCCCCCCTATGTATATGCCGGTATATATGTACATATGACATCTTTCATTATACTTATCATTTTCATCATTTTCTCCTTTGTACTCATACTATCATTTTCCCATGTAACTATACCATATACATATCATATTTACCATTTTCGCATCTGAATGAATGAATGTACATATCATCATTTTCTCCCTTTTTTGATATTAAGGGCAAAGGTCTTTACCTTTAGAGCTTATCAAAAATATGGGAATTTGAAAACTTCATGTCTTCCATCATTTTCTCCCATTGTTCTTTGAGGTTCTCCAGATCCATGTGCTCAAGTGTAATCTTGGAGTGCATATCGTAGATGTTGTCTGCTACAGACATCTCTGGGGTTGCAATCAGTTGTGTTGCTGAATTAATATGTTGTTGGAGCAGTGTAAAATTTGGTAGAAGTTGAGCTTGGAGCTTGGTTACTTCTTCCCTAAAGTGTGTTTCTTCCTCCCATAGCTCTTTCCCTAACCATTTTATCTCAATTATCTTCTCATAATGCAACTTGACTACATTGTCTCCATCGGTGGTTAAGCTTTGTGCACTATTTGCTAGATCAATATCCAACTTTGCAATGTTGTCACTATTCTCCTTAGTGAACTTTTCCATTGTGCTCAACTTTTGAATTAAGGCTATAGCTTCAGATATGATTGGATCCAATTCATTTATGAATTCTGATAGCTTTACCTTATTACCGCCACTTCTTGGCTGATGTTCTCTATGAGCTTCTGATGGTACTTCATTTCAGCTCTCTCCTCAATTTCCTTCTTAGCATCAATGTTCTGAGTTGTGATTACGTCGGTGAGGGTAGCTAGTTGATCAAGTATTGGTTTTCTTTTATCAATATCAACATCAGGCACAATTTGATGTAAAATGTCCCATGTTGTCTCTAGTACCATGGAGTCCCTATGTTGTTTCTTCAGCTTCTCTTGCTATGCCTTCGTTTGGCATATCTCTCATATTCTTGTAAAGCTTCAAAGTCAAGTGTAGAGGGGTCACACTTCGGTATTTCTATGAATTCATCTAGGGTGACCTCTAATTTATTCTTCTTTGATTTCTTCTTCTTCTTCTGTGACTTAGTAGAATGTAAAACCATTGCCAATTTCTCGGCCTTTTCTGTTGTGCTCGATGAAGTGACCTGTTGTGCTTCTTTCTGCTGCTTGGCATTGGTTTTAGCTCAATGGGTTTCTATAGACATCTCCACATTCACCTTAACATCATCGGTAGAACTCTTGTCAGTTTCCTCAGGAGTACCATCTTTTGGTTTGTCTCCTTCATTGGTGTCCTTTGCTTTATCAGTCTTAGTTTCTGCATTCTTGTCTTGAGTATCTGCATCCTTTTCCTTATCTCCTCCAATAACCTTATTAGTGTCGGTTACATCTTGAGTATCTCTAATGTCTTGCTGACCATCAGTGTTAGCCTTGTTTGCTTCTTCCCTTGCATCCTTTGGAGTATCCTTCTTAGCTGACTTTCTTGATTCTTGAATGATATTGATAGCTTGTATCAATATTAGCAATTTTCCTGGAATGTTCACCTATGCAGTATCAACTGTTGTGTCCTGTTCATCAGTTTTATCCTTTGCAACAGTGACATCTTTATCCTTATTCACTTCCTCTACTGGGTCAATGGTAATGTCAATGACATTAGTATCCACAATGTTTCCATTTGTGGTGTCTTCCCATGTTTCATCTACAATATCTGCATTCTTTTTGCCTGTTGTATCATCTTCTTCTTTATCTAACTCAATAGATGTGTCATCTTGAGTTGCCTTGTCAACATCTTGTTGTTGAAGGTCTTTGTCGGGGCTTTCCTCCTCAATAGGTCTATTCATAATCTTGCACCATTTCTTGTGCTTGTCTTTCTCAATCTCTATAAGCTTTCCTTCAAGGAGTTTGTATGCTCTCAGCTTCGATCAGAACTCCTTTTTGTACTTCTTTGTCATTTCATCTATTTCAACCTTCTTTGATTCCGGTGGCATGAGAGAAACAAGTACTCTCTCTCTATCTTATCTCTTTCTCATTCTTCAATGCAAATGTCCAATGAGAGTATAATCTTTCCAAGAGTTCCCTTGTTACATAACTACCTTCAAATTGTACTGATACATATTTGAAGTTGTACATTTTTTCTATCATGGCGTCCTCAATTTTATTCTAATCTTTTGAATTTAGTTTCGGCCATCTTCTAATGTTTGGATCTGTAATAGATCCAAAATTTGCAATATATACACAAATATCATCAATAGAGTCAGGTTCTTTTACCTTGACACTTTCTGCTTCAATAGCTTTATCCTTCTCGGTGTCCTCTATATCCTCTCAGGTTCTTATGAGTTTCCTTCCTTTCTTGTTTTTCCCTCTTTTTGGTGTGGGAGCTTTCCTCTTGTAAGTCCTAACCTTTCCTTTCTTTAGAGGTGAAGGAGTATAATCTTTTGATGTTTGTCTTCTTTCCCTAGAAGCAGTTGTTGTCCTTGGCCTTTTAGTTGGTGGAGGAGGTGGTGAATCTGACTATGTTTCCTCAGATTCATCCTTTCCTTCCTCTTTACCAACAAATAATTGTTCTTCGGTTTCTTCCTCCTTTTCAAATTCTTCATCTTGTTTAGCTTCTTCCTCGGTTGCTGATAGAATATTTTTCAAATTCTTCACCATTTTGTCTTTCTTCCTGACAATTTTCTTCACAACCAGGCCAAATTTGATTCTTGTCTTGGCCTCTTCATATGTTCCAAATTTTGGTTATTTCTTGTCCAATGGTTCATTGATCAAGGAATCAATTACCTTAGTAGCAAGATTAATGTTGATCTCATACTCTAATGGTTCTAACCATGTTGTTTGTCGAGTTATGATCTCTCTATGATCCCTTCGCTTTGTGCTCAAAAATCACCTTGGTTGCTTTGCTCTAGGTGTCGTGAACAAATGATTTGTTTTGATGCCCTATTTATAGTTGTTTCCCTAAAATGCATGCCATAAATTTTTACCAACTCCTCGGTGTATGAAGACTAAGTTCGTCGGTGAAGAATTTAATTCCTTCGGTGACACTTAAAATGTTTTAGAGTAGTCATTGTTCACTTGCTTTATTGACAGGTTTCGGTATCACTGACAACTTTGTTCATTTGCTTGTTTACTAACGAGGCTCAGTTTATACTTAGCAACTTTTCTTTCAGTTGATGCTTCTTGATAAATGTAGGCAGCCTTAGCTTTGATTGTATACCGATGGGTCTCAGTATATATTCCTGAAAGCATAGTTATCACATATTTTAACAAGTAATACCATGATGCATATTTCTTATGCTAATTTGGCATTATAAAAACATACTATGGAACTGATGTAAAATGATAACATGGGTAATGTAGTTCCATACTTACTTGTTCTATTTAGGTGGGGGTGGTGATCTATCGGATCCATTGGATGGGGTGTCACCATTTGCATTGCTCATTCCAACTTCATCATTGCTTGAAGCTTTTCTCCATATTTTGTCTCTGGCCCTCTAGATATCTTCAATGGTATTTTCATTGGTATATGTGCTTGTCTCTGTCATTTGGTCTCTGCAGTCTTTCTTGAGATGACCAACTTTATGACAATATAAGCATGCCATTCCGGGGTTAGTCCATCCTCTAGACTTTCTAGTCCACTATCTCATACAGTTTGTAGAAATGTGACCATATCTTCTACATGTACAATTTTTTCAAGTATTGTAGTCCCATACATACTGATTACTGACTCTCTTCAGTTGATAGGGAGTTTCTTGACCTTTAGGCTTCCATGCTTGCCTTTTCCTTTTCCAGCATTCAAGAGTTGTGTGCCCATTCATTTTGCATGTAGGACAGTATTTGTCCATGTAGGTTTCCTTCTTTGGTTGTTTCATCTCAGACTTACATTCATATGCTTTATGTCCTTTCTTGTTACATTTATAACATAATCCTATGAATGAAGATGTAGATTTAGGAACACCTTTCATATTGCCTCTGCATACATTTGATGTATGGCCTTGTTTTCCACAATGATTGCATGTAAGCTTTCTTGGTCTTGAATTTGTGTAAACATTCTTTGGATCATCTTGATTTGATGATTCTCCATTCTCAATAAAACCTAGACTATTATTATTGTTGACTCTTCGTTGTCCTTAAGGAAAATCATCCATTCTTTTATTGCTTTCTTCATCTTTCTTGATAATTTCATTATACTATTGCTGAATTCTTATTTCATGTTTCAACTTTTCATTCTCATCCCTCAATTCACCGATAGCTTCTATTCTTTGAATGAGTTCAACATTTAATTTGTTTGCTTCTTGACTCATAAGAATAATCTGATTTGTAATCTCATGGTGATGCTTTGTAAGTCTTTGTATTTTAGACTCTTTTTCTTGTAGCTTTTATGTGATCTTTCTTCTATCATCAATAGCTAGTGTTCTTTCTTTCTCGACGTGTCTACCATTGTTCATGACATCAATCATCCTTAACATCTTTGTCTCTTGACCAATTTGCAAAGATTTAACTTGTCCAACTAGATGTAGATTGATTTCAGTTAAGCTTGTGACACTTTCTTCTGATGAATCTGATGCTTTTCTTGTAGTTGATCCTGAAGACTCAAAGAAATATGGTATCTCTTCCTCATGATAATTTGTCTCATTACAATGAGATGTCATATTCTTTCTTTCATCTAGAAGTTGTCTCATGATGATTTTGGCTTCTTTTTACTGTTCAAAGAACATTTAAATTTCAAGCTTTTTATTCTCAATATTTTTATCGAGTCTGTACTTCTCCATTGTATGATCTTTTCTCTTAAGTCTTTAAGCTTTCCAAGAAAAGACTTAGCTCTGATACCAATTTTTTGGATTAATGGGAAGTATGTACTGAGAGGGGAGGGGTGAATCAGTACCTCTAAAACTTTTGTATCCCTTTTATCAATTAACCTTTGTAATCAATTGTATATCCATTCAATCTGATTTATACTATCTTG
>MU224159.1:211508-223801 GCA_018584345.1 Thuja plicata
TGCATGTTAGTTTTTATTTGCTGATTTTTTCAGATCGGGCCTATATGTTCCAAGCATTGCTCTTCTTGGAACGTCAAGAAAGACCATGTCTGACGATATCAACGCACAACAAAATAGGGAGACAATTTCTAGACTATGATCTAACTTAAAAAGAAAAGGTGATGGAAAATGTTATTGTCCTTGTAAAATTTGTAAGGGCTCAAAGACTCGAAGATATCTAATTAAAACAGCTGAGGAACATTGTAGGCAGCATGGTCACATTGAAGGGGGAAACAAATTTCATCCATTGGTATGTATTTTAATAATTTATAAAATACATACAACATGATTTGATGATGACATCATGGTCATGGTTAATATAAGGTCATCATTTTCATATAGGTCAACCACCCTAGGTTTCATGTTATGGACCATGACAATCCGAAGAATGTGGATTTCCAAATGAGGGAACATGGAGGTGTGAATATAGAAGTAGAAGGTAATGATCCCATGGAAGAAGACCACGATGATGAAGAAGATCATGCTGATCAAGATGATCATGATGATCAAGATGATGATGATGATGTTGACGCAAACCTTGATGTACCTATACTTGAGAAGGCACACAAGCCCCTGTATGAAGGCTCCCAAACAACTCTTCTTGCCGTTGTATTGTTGTTGGTGAACTTGAAGGTTATGAATGGTTTATCCAATGTAGCAATGACATGTATGTTAAGGTATGTCATCCTTTTTCATTATTTTAGCCATAATTCCCTTACAATTAACATTGGGTGAATCGTGTAGAAATTAATATTCTTTAAATTAACAAATTATAATTTTGGTCGTAGGTTGATAGGTGAGTGTTTGTTACCACCATCAAACATTCTACCTCGCTCATACCGAGAATTATTTGCCATTATGAAAGATATTAGAATGGAGTATCAAAAAATACATGCATATCCAAATGATCATATTATATATCATAAACAACATAAATTTATAACAGAATGCCTTGTTTGTCATATTAGTAGATATCGATCAGATTGAATAACAAAAAAGGTGCCTCGCAAGGTTCTTCAGTTTATTCCCATTATTCCACGTCTGCAATGATTATTCAGGTGCAATAGCTTGGCACAATTTATGGATTACCATGCATGCAATAGAAGTCAAGATGACATTATGCGAATTCCTGTGGATGGTTTGACATTTAAGGAAATAGAGGAAAAATGGCCACACTGAACCGCCTCACAATAGGTGTATAATAATCATGCTCAAGAACTTTCTTAGGAATGGTTCATTCAATCTAAGGACTATTTTTCCCATAATGAGGTGCATTTAACTTGTCAACCCAGGGACGTATACCTTAAATGGTCGGCACGGTATGTGCACTAGGTTCCTTAAGGAGTCATTATGCTTATGTTGCAAGAAGGTAAAAATGCACAAAAGAAACCTAGACTAGCACTGCAGGAAAAAAAATATATTTATCTTCTTACTGGAATGAATGCTAGAAATTGAAACTCTACTAAAACCTAAGATTTCAACCTAAAACATCCATTATAACTATTCTTTCAGATGCTGCAGGAACACTCACAAGTTGCGATGCTGCAGGAAGAAATTGTAACTTCTATCTGAAATACTGGAAATGCTTGGAAATGCTGGAAATGAAATATATTCTATTCTAACCTATTCCACCTCTCAAGTGGGCTCCCTTGGTCAGTTTCTGCTAAACTATGAACATAGAATGTAAACCAAGAACTATTTCATTGTGTTTCAAAAACTCATTACATAAAAACAAGACATGGAACTTGAAATAGATTGCTATGAAAATACAACAGTGTTCTTCCAAAACCTTTTCTCTGATTTCTCTCTACCTTTAAACTATCGGTCCAATCCCTATATATAGAGGATCGAACATTATTACAAAATAGAAAGGAAAACCATCTTGCTGAAAACATGCCGGAGAAGAATATGGAAATACAATAGCCCGCGGTGTGGGTAATGAAACTTGGATGACCAATTCAATGTACTAAGTATAGAGGGAATATAGGCGCGCTACATCCCCATGTCCTAGAATAATGGCTCCATTGTAGCAGCCATGTTTTCCTGGTGCAGTAATGATCACTCCACCATAGCTGGTCTTCAACGGTCTTCTTTGAATACTGTCGACCACTCTCCAACTGCTTCTCTCCTGCCAAGTTAGTTATGACATGGAAATATTCATGCAACAAGCTTAATCAAATTGAATATCCAGATGTTAGAACATATATTCTGATGGTTTTATGAAATACTGCATTATATGTATAATATTAGCAAAGTATGCCAAAAACATCTACCCATGGTTTAACGGTTTTATCTGGACTTTTATCACAAGTTTTGACTAGCTAGGCTCTCAAATGTTTTAAAAAAAACTAGAACAGAGTATTAAAATTATACAAAACAAAGGTAATAATTTATCCTTATCATCTACCCCTTGGTTACTCAAATGCTTGTCCTCAAGCATTGCACTTTCTGGAAATTGACTTGTGGTCACCAACTTCGGTTCTTCCCCTCCTCTTGCTCTTAAAGGAGTAGTAGAATCCCCTTATTCTTTCCCAGAATTCCCTTCTTTGATCTTCCTTCATCCTGTCAAGTCTGGTAGCGTTGATATCATACAAGGACCATAGGAGCATGGGTGGTTGCATTGTGAGTGGACACCAGAGCTCCTGCCTGATTTTCCTACCTAGTGCTATGTACTTTGGTGCCCGGTGTATAGCTACTTCAAGGTTAATGGGGCTATGTGGTTCTGATCTTTTAAAGACCTCTGATAATCTGCCCCATCTACTTTTTGCACCAGTTAGGGCTCTTTGGAAGACAAAGTAGGACATGTTGTCATATTCTGCATAAACTTCTGCTCTAAGTTTAAAATTTTTATCCCTTATTTCCTTCTTAACGTTCCCATATGTCAGTCTAAACCAATCCCTTAGGAATACTTCTGGCTGACTGCTTTCTGCTCTTAATGGTAGGGGTTCTATCTTCTCAAGATCTCTGTAATTCCCCAACTGCCTATCATAGTTGGCTTCATTGTGCATCCATGACATCAAATCCATTAGGTGTATATCCCCGATGTAAGGCAGGGGATTCCATTTAGTCTCTGTGGGGATGATGAAATTATGCACGTATAACTCGCAGAGTAGGTTTTGTTGCCAAGATGGAAGTGTTTGCTATAACCCATAGAATTCTTGGGCTGATTTGAACTCTGTATTTATATCCTTGAGGGTCACCATCAATTGGAATAGAAGGAATTGTTCTTTGAGATAGATAGTATAGACCCTGGGTGGAGGTCTACAAGTAATGACCTGGTCAGTTAGTTTAAGAGCATGGTCCGTTCTCTGTTTCTTTTTTGTCAACTAATCTTTCAAGTCTGCAATTTCCTCTTTTTGTTCCGTTATTTATTTCTGTAGTTTCTTCTTTTCTTCCCCCCATAGAGTGGTTGTCATTACATGATTATTATATAAGTGGAAGATAAGTGTTTGCAGGGTAAATGTGAACGGTTAAAGGCACCTGTTCTTGTAAATTTTTAGGTTCTGCCCCTTAGGTATTTTTCTCGGCAACTGAATCAGGGGAGACTGCATTATCTTGGTTATTTTGCATATTAGGGGAAATTTGGAGCTGAAGGGTTTTATGATGGACAAACTCTGCCCATGTCACAGGGGAGGCATCCCTAAGAGATCTTTCTATGAGTAATTTAATCAGGGCATGGTGAGTCACAGAGTTGTCTTTCCCTTTTTGTGTTTCTTCGGCACTAATGCACAGCATATTAAACAAAAAATAGGGTGCAATCACTGGAATATTATGTCATATATAACTAAGCAGCTTAAAATGATGTGCATGTAAATTAGAGAATTTTCCCTCATAGGTGAAATACCTGATAATGTGCATAGCCAAATCCTGGTATGGTGGAGGAATGGAAATCCTTTTGCATCCCTGCTTAGTGATTTCCAATGGAGGGTCTCCTGGTAGGGTGAATTGAGCCCTGGCTGACCTGGCATCATGGGCATTGGGATAATGTTCCCCTGCTGCTGGCAAACTGGTCACTTCCACTATTTTCTCCTCTATTGCAACAACTGGCAATCCCCATACCGTTGTGTGGCCCTCATCAAATGTGTTCAAAAATTCTGTTGCTGCTTCATCATCAAACTCCGTCAATTTTAAGAAATACCCCAACCATCCACAGGCATTAAATCTTCTTATGGCCTCTACGTCGGCTAGAAAAATATTATGAACTACTGGTTCATGCCACTGTAATTGACCTCCCATTTGTTTTACCTAATTGAATCTTTGCTCTGCTTAACCTCTGCTTTGCTTCTTTTTTAAATTTCAGACTACTTTCTGTAAACCCACAGACCCTCTTTCGAACTCTTCTGGTTTCTTGATATGGAAAATAATAATGTATTTTAATAGAATGAATCATAAATGTTCATGCAAGAGTAGGTTTTAATATTGGGTCACATCTAGTCTGACAGTTAGAGGTTTATTCAGAATAAAGGTACGACAATTTGACACTTGTGTGATGCGGTAGCTGGTTTTTAATTAAGACAATGCCGAAGTACAGATTTGGGGATATTTTAATGAGTAAATAGAAATGACACTTTCAGAAATTGGAACACTTCCCTACCCCCTAAAAAATATTGACAAGTGTCCTCACTTGTTAGACTTGGCAGAAGGTACGGAACTAGATTGAAGGTGGCAACGATACATTTATTGCAGTATTCAATATAACCAACTAAATACATGCACTAAAAATGGAAATAAATTTGAAAAGCTCGTACCTGGTAATTGATCATCACACGTGGTAGGAAAGATTGGCGAGAGTGGAATGATGGCGTCGGCATTCGCATGCGTCAGCGCACTATTTCTTTATTGAAAGCATAGAAATATGATAACATGGAATGTGGGTGGATGGAAGATTAAGAAATGAAGTGGGTTGAAAAAGAAGAATATAGAAAGTGAATAAGGAATTTTAAACTTTATGTGATCATAAAGTTTTTATTATGGTCATGCTTCAAAGGAATTTTCATTGTAGAGCTGCAGGAAGAAGGTTGACACCCTCTGTTGCAGGAAGTATTACCTGTTGATCCTTTAAAATTGGTTGTTTGAACTGTTGCAAGAAGTCTTCTTTCGTCTGTGGTTGGTGATACAACCTTAGTCTATGGCCATTGACTAATAGATTGAATTGAACAGGGTCAATTGTGGTCAATTGGACTGCTCCATTCGTAAATACATGGCTGATTTCATAAGGACCCAGCCATCGTGTCTGCAGCTTGCTTGGTATCTCCTGGAATCTGGAATCATATAACAATGCCCAATCTCCAACTGTGAACTGCTTATTCTTGATATGGGAGTCATCCCACTATTTTCTTTGCTTTTGGACAATTTCTGTGCGCTGCAGGGCAGACTTGCGCATTTCATCCAAAGAGTTGAGATGCAACAATCACTCCTTCTGTGCTGCAGGAAGATTAATGTTTTACTCCAGCGTTGTTCTTAATGTTTTGTGTTCAAACTCAATCGGTAACATTGCTATTTTTCCATATAACAGTTCAAATGGTGTGAACCCTGTGGTAGTCTTCCATGTTCTATATGCCTAGACTGCTTCTGATAGTCTGTTTCTCCAATCTCAGCGATGCAAATGAACTATTTTTGTTAAAATTGCTTCTATTTCCTAATTTGTTACTTCTGCTTGTCCATTGGCTTGGGGGTGATAGGGGCTTGAATTCCAATGTCTGATATTATATTCCTTCATGAGCTCTATTATTAGATTGGAGGTGAATTGTGTACCTTGATTAGTAACAAGTTCTCTTGGCACGCCATATCTAGTAAAAATTTCTTCATACAGAAATTCAGCAACTTTATGATCTCTTGCATGCTTCATTGCTCTGACTTCGACCCATTTGGTCAGGTAATCTGTGCATACCAGTATGTATGATTTCCCATTAGATGGAGGATCTATTGGACCAATAAATTCCATGCCCCATTTATCAAATGGCGTTACTACCACCTGTGGGTTTAAGGGCATTTCATCTGATCTTGTTGGTTGACCCATTCTCTGGCATTTGTCACACTTTCTTGTATAACTTGCTGCATCTTTGTGAAGTGTAGGCCAATAGTAGCTAGTTGTTAAAATCTTCTGTGCTGTTCGTTTGGCTACAAAGTGCCCTCCACATGGTTCATTGTGACATGCATGAAGAATGTCATATGTCTCATCTTCTCTTACACATCTTCTCGTGACTTGGTCAGGTCTGGTGTAAAATAACATATCAATCCAAGAGAAATGGAAGCTTTTCTCGACAAGAAGCTTCTTTTCCTTATAAGAGAAATGTGTGGGCATTGTATTAGCTACTAGGTAGTTAGCTATATCTGTATACCATGGATTCTGGACAATAATATGAAACAAATGTTCATCTAGAAATGTATCATCTATCAAAGTAGTATCTTCTTCAGCATGATGAAGTCTAGATAGATTATCATCTACCACGTTTGCTTTCCTTGGCTTGTCAATGATTGTTATGTCAAATTCCTGCAATAGAAGAAGCCATCTTGCTAACCTACCTGTTATGGCAGGTTTGTTCATGAGATACTTAATTGATGCATGGTCAGTATGAACATAGATAGGATAACCAGTTACATAATGGCAGAATTTGTTCAAAGCATAAACTAGTGCTAACAATTATTTCTCAGTCACTGTATAGTTTAACTCTGGTCCATGTAGACTCTTACTGATATAATAGATTGCATTTTCAAGGTTTTTAGTCTTCTTTCCTAAGACAAAACCTACATCATAGTCTGAAGCATCTGTATGGATGTGAAATGGCAATGTCCAGTCAGGACCCCTAAGTACTGGTGCAGTTGTCAAAAGTGACTTGAGCTGTAGGAAAGACTCATCACATTCTTTTGTCCAAGCAAATTCAGCTTCTTTGGTAAGTAAGTTGTACAGAGAACTAGCTATTTGACTAAAGTTCTAGATAAACCTCCTATAATAACCTGCGTGAAAGATATGACTTCATTTTTCTTAGTAGGAATAGGGAGTGTGAGAATTACCTCTATCTTCGTAGGGTCTACCTGTATTCCAGCCTTGGAGATAAAATGTCCCAACACCACTCCTTCCTATATCATTAGAAAGCACTTTTCACTATTGAGGGACAGGTTATGCTCCTCGCATCTAATCAGTACTTTCTCCAAATTCTTCAGAGCTTCCTCAAATATGACACCAAATGTTGTGAAGTCATCCATGTATATTTTCATGCAATCATGTGATATGTCAATAAAAATACTAATCACATCTCTCTGAAAGGTAGCAGGTGCATTGCATAATCCAAATGGCAATACTGAATAGGCATATGTACCCCAAGGACATGTGAACGTAGTCTTTTCTTGATCTTCAGGGGAAATGCTTATCTGATTTTAACCACTGTATGGGAAGGATAAATATTTCTTTCCAGCCAAATTATCCAAGACCTGGTCAATAAAAGGCAAAGGAAAGTGGTCTTTTTTTGTAGCATTATTTAATTTTCTGTAATCCACACATATCCACCACTTACCTCCCTTCTTAGGTACAATTACCAATGGTGATACCCACTTGCTGTCAGAGATTGGGTAGATGAATCCAACATCCAACAGCTTCTGCAACTCTGTTTTAACTATTTCTCTCAGTGCTGGATTTATTCTCCTCTATGGTTGTCGAAGTGGAAAACTTCCATCATTGATGTAGATTCTGTGGGTGCAGAGTTTTGGGTTTAGTCCCTCCATATCTCCATAATCCCATGCAAAGGATTTTTCATGCTGACTAAGGAGCTTTTTTAACAATGCCAACTGTGATTGGGACAACTTGTTGTTTACATGGAGGCTTCATCCCAAGGATAGTTCTACTGTTGTTGTTAGCTCTGCCATTAACACTTCAGGCACTGAAATTCTAACTATTTCATTTTCCAGTAATTGATTAATCATTTCAGGGTTTTCTAGAGACATACAATCCTCATAGGTACATAGTTGTAAAATAGAACTTTCTAAAACATCCTTAGCCACAACACATTCATTAGTTAGAATGCTCTGTATCACATCATCTTCTTCTTGCATCTTTAGAAAAGATTGCCTATGCAACGTCATGAGCTGGGCTATTGAATTAAGCTCCTCCTCTTCGTCTCCTAGGTCTGGCCAAATAGGTTCTCCCAGGTCTGGCTGGGGTTGGGCAGGAGGATATAAGGCTAGTTTCCTTATGGCTTGTCCATTTGAAATTGTCATACTGCCTGATGTGCAATTAATTTTGGCATCAGTAGTGGCTAACCAAGGTCTTCCCAAGATTACAGGATAGCCAGCAAATTTTACTTTAGGTGATAGGATGAGAAAATCAATAGGATACTCCCATGTATCTAAGGTTACTACCACATCTTCTATGAGGTCCTCTGGAGTAACAGTTGAACTATTTGCAAGTTGCAACACTGTGGCTGTTATTCTTAAGCCTTCTATGCTTAGCCTATGCATTGTATCTTTAGTCATAACATTTATTGCTGCTCCCAAATCAACTAGAGCATTTTTCACAGTCTGTCTATTTATTATCAGGTCGACTACTGGACTACCAGGATCTAAATACTTACCTTTCCTAACATGATATCTGCCAATTGGCCTACAACATGTACTATCTGAGGGTCTTTCTTTTTTCACCCTGGCTTCTTAAGGCATGCTTCCTTAATAGCCTTTCCATAAATGGGTATATCTTTGATAGCTTGAAATAGTGGAATTTGAATATTCATATTTTTTAGTTGCTCAATAATATCAAATGTTTCTTCCTCCTGGGGTATAGGTTTTTCTTTATTTAACCTCTGTTGAAAGGGTGGATTTGAAGTGTGGACAGTAGTTCTATTGGGTATATCAGTAGGCTGACTGGTATTTGGCAATGTGGCTTCTGGAAGCAGTGCTGCAAGAGTGTCTGCAAATTCCATAATTATAGGATATTCAGGTGTGGGCAGGGTGGTACCAGACCTCAAATGAATATCAGCTATTTCTACAAAATAAGTAGGGCACTACTGAGTGTCAGTAGTGTATGCTTGTTGCTGCTGCTATTTATTGTTTGGATTTGGCTATGGTTGAGCAGGCAATTGGGTAGGCTTTGGATTAGCATTAGTTGCTACAAGAGGTGGCATTATTGCAGGTGGTTGCACTGGAGGTGGTAATTGTGGACTGCCAAAATTTTGGTTAGGCCACTGTGGAGGCCCCCTCCATTGGTTAGTTTGTTGTCAGTTCCCTTGTAGTGGTTGTCATTGATTCTGCTAACTAGGCCACTGATTATTTTGCTAATTTGGCCACTGATTATTTTGCAGAATTGGCCATGGGTTATTCTATTGGTTTGGCCATGGGTTATTCTGTTGGTTTGTCCATTGGGGTTGAGAGTACTAAGAAGTGTTCTGATAATTTTGGTTTTGCCACTGATTATTATTAAAATTTGAAAATTGTAGAGGATCTTGTGGCATACCTTGTCGTGAAGCCCATGGTCACCGTTGAGCGATGAAGAACACTTGATCATTGTCTCCTTCTATCTTCATGTAGTCAGTTGGCTAATGTTGGTTTTCTAGATTGGCTACCAGCTTACATCTGTAGTCTTGCTTCTATTTACGGCAGTGTGGACAGTACTCAGCCAATTATGTTTCAGCTTCTGCATGCTTCTTCTTGGAAGTCATTGTGTTAAGATGTGTAGCTACATCATTTATAATATATTGCTTGAAATTCGCAAGCAAATTGGATATCTCTAGCTTTGAGACACCTGAACCAATCCCTTTTGTGACTGTGGTCTGGTATCCTCTGCCTTTCTTCACAGTTGACCTTGAGTAGTTTTGACAGATTTTCTTGAGGTCATCCCAAGAAGATTGGGATATGTCTCCACTAGCCATCAAATCTAATGCTTCCAGACAGTTGTCATTTACCCCTCTCGAAAAGACTAGCTTCTATGAGTCCTCTGCCAATACATGCTGGGGATTCTTCTGCATTGTGTACAAAAATCATGAAACGTAATCCTCCAATGTTTCATCTTCCTTTTGAGACATCCTAAAGATATCATCTCCTTTTGGATCACTGCCTTTGCAATAGTCTTTATATTTCTATAGAAACAATGTCTGCATCTCATCCCAGGCACCTGCTGCATTGGCTCCTAAGCCCATGAACCATCATAATGCTGACTCTTTCAGTGTTGCAGGAAACAACTTGAGCTTATGGGCATCAGTATTATAGTTGAAACTTCGACATAGTATGTCAAACTCAAACAAGAAAGTGTCAGGATCCTCAGTTAGAAGACCATAAAACTTTGGAAGAGCAGCTGTGGGTATATTCTTGAGGTTAGCATTGTTTATAAGGCTTGGGAGAGGAAATGGGAAATTAGGATGTGCCATTACTGGAGGTATTTGATTGTGGATGGGAAACTAGGATGTGCCATTACTGGAGGTATTTGATTGTGGGCTTGCTGCTAGAAAGGAGCATTGGCTACTGGATTATTAATGTTAGGTGGATTTAGGCCAAAATTATCTAGAAAGCTGGCCAAGATTTTTGCAAAAGGTTGGAAGCCACTTACGTCAAATGATTTTGTTCTGGAGGAAGATGCTGCAGGAAATTCGGGGCTTGCATCCTCAAAGGGTAACTCAACTTCTTCAACTTCCTCGTTCAAATTAGTAGGCTCTGCTGGGAGAAATCTACCATATTCATCTCATCGCCTTTCTCTTCGATGCATGCAATTGAATTCTTCACGCTTTTGAAACAATTTTTAGAGATATAAATCTAAAAACTAACCTAGGAATGAAAAATGACTCAAAATGTTCCTAGCTTGACACCATCCCCGGCAGCGGTGCCAAAAATGAACTGCCTCACAATAGGTGTATAATAATCATGCTCAAGGCCCTTCTTAGGAATGGTTCATTCAATCTAAGGACTATTTTTTCTATTATGAGGTGCATTTAACTTGTCAACCCAGGGACGTATACTTGAAATGGTCAGTACGGTATGTGCACTAGGTTCCTTAAGGAGTCATTCTGCTTATGCTGCAGGAAGGTAAAAATGCATAAAAGAAACCTACACTAGCACTGCAGGAAAAAAAATATGTTTATCTTCTTACTGGAATGAATGCTAGAAATTTCAACTCTACTAAAACCTAAGATTTCAACCTAAAACATTCATTATAACTATTCTTGCAGATGCTGCAGGAACACTCACAAGTTGCGATGTTGCAGGAAGAAATTGTAACTTCTATTTGAAATACTGGAAATGCTTGGAAATGATGGAAATGAAATCTATTCTATTCTAACCTATTCCACCTCCCAAGTGGGCCCCCTTGGTTGGTTTCTGCTAAACTATGAACATAGAATGTAAACCAAGAACTATTTCATTACATTTCAAAAACTCATTACATAAAAACAAGACATGGAACTTGAAATAGATTGCTGTGAAAATACAACAGTGTTCTTCTAAAACCTTTTCTCTGATTTCTCTCTACCTTTAAACTATCGGTCTAATCCCTATATATATAGGATCAAACATTATTACAAAATAGAAAGGAAAACCATCTTGCTGAAAACATGCCAGAGAAGAATATGGAAATACAATAGCCCGCGGTGTGGGTAATGAAACTTGGATGACCAATTCAACATACTAAGTGCCGAGGGAATATAGGCATGCTACATCCCCGCATCCTGGAATAATGGCTCCATTTTAGCAGCCATGTTTTCCTGGTGCAGTAATGATCACTACACCATAGCTGGTCTTCAACGGTCTTCTTTGAATACTGTCGACCACTCTCCAGCCACTTCTCTCCTGCCAAGTTAGTTATGACATGGAAATATTCATGCAACAAGCTTAATCAAATTAAATATCTAGTTGTTAGAACATATATTCTAATGGTTTTATGAAATATTGCATTATATGTATAATATTAGAAAAGTATGCCAAAAACATCTACCCATGGTTTAACAGTTTTATCTGGACTTTTATCACAAGTTTTGACTAGCTAGGCTCTCAAATGTTTTAACAAAAACTAGAACAGAGTATTAAAATTATACAAAACAAAGGCAATAATTTAGCTTTATCACACACTTTAAAGAAGAACCTCATAATCTCAATCTTTCATTGGTAGCAGACAGTGTCAATCCATTTGGAGAGATGAGATCTACTTACTCGGTGTGGCCTATTTTTGTTATCAACAATAACATTCCTCCTTAGATGTCCATAAAGAGGGAGCACATAATGTTGGCACTGATTGTTCCAGGTATTTTTTCATTTAATAGTCATCTAAATTAATTTATTAT
>MU224159.1:232116-253080 GCA_018584345.1 Thuja plicata
CGGATTGACCACTCTCATAATTTGACTCTCCTTTGGATTTTAAGTTAAAACTCAACTAAATATAATTTTGTCTCCTAAAGAAGACTTCACAAAATTGTGATTCTCGAGTAGACTAGGATGGTTTGATGCACCAAAAATGCCATTAAACATTTTCTCCAAACCTAGAAATAGAGAAAGATACCAAAAGATCCATGCTTAATTGCTCCTCCAAGAGCTCATTTTGTAATGCCTTCTCTCCCTGAAATCTATGATAGTACAGGACTTGAGCCCCCTCTCCCCGAAATTTATGATGTCAACTAGTTCCAATGCGAGCTTGCCCTTATAATCAAGTGGCGAAAGATCCTCTAAAACTGTAACATGTTTCCCAAGGGCCTTCTTAAGGCAAGAGACATAAAATGCATTATGTGTTTTGTTGTTCTTCTAAAACTACAACTCATACTCCACCTCTCTAATATGCCTAATCACCTTATAAGGACCATAAAAGGGTTTAAGATTCTCCACACTACTTATTTTCAAATAAGATTGCATGCATGAAGTGAGAACACTTGGTCACGCAGTCAACCACCATGCAAATGCAATCTTTGTGTTGTACCTTGGGATGTCTTGTGATGAAATCCACCAAGATGCTCTCCCATTTTTTTTATCCAGAATAGGTAGGGGCTATAACAATCCTACTAGAAAGGTATGCTCACATTTATTCTGCTAACATATGTGGCATACTCCTAACAAACCGCATCACATCATCCTTGATGCCCTTCCACAAAAACCTCTCATGAATCTATCTATATGTCTTGAAGTATTGGATTTCCCAACCAATGACGACTCATGAATTTCCCAAGAAGATTCTATCCTTGTAGTAGATGACATTATCCACCACCTTGTACCTATCACTGTGAATTTTTCCATCCATCAACTGGTGACAAAAAATCAAACTTAATAGGAATGATATGGATATATTTGGAGTGGTCTAGCAGGTAGGATGGTATGGTATGAAGAAGCATGGACCTAACTAAATCAAAATGGTGATTCAATGGTATAACTGGCCTGGAACACCCAATCCTTGACCCGTGAACTCATAAAATATAATCCTTGAACTAGAAAATATCTGTAATATAGAGAAATCGGTTACAAACCCATCAATAATATATATATATATATATATATATATATATATATATATAACCAAAAATTAATATTGGTCACTTTTTTGACGTTTTAATAGCAGTAGTTTTGACGAGAATGCTATGTGTTCGACGTCGATATCGATGAACTTTGGTCAAAAAATTGACACACTGTGTTTGATGTTTTGACGAGAATGCTATGTGTTCAACGTCGATTCCAACGAACGTTGGTCACCATTTCAGTGAACATTGGTCACTTAGATAAAAGGTTTGATCTGCAATTCTTCCAGCTTCAAGCAATTTTTTTGATGAAGATTCGGTCGATAATTCAACCACTAAGTAGGTCGATATGTCAATGATGGTTTTCCTGTCGAATAATCGACGACAAAAGTTTGACAACAATTTTGGTTGTCTGATTGACCAATGGGTGTCAAAAATTTGACTAATCCTCGTCAAAAAATAGGGTAAAATTTACTAGTGTCTTGTTTGATGAGATCCTTAGGGACACGACTCTGAACTAGGGTCACTTGAAGAATAACAGGGTCTTCTTCCAGGCGGCCTTCTCCCTACATTTCCCTCTACAACAAATGTCGGGTCCTCATAACCAACTCCCTTACTTCCAAAATAATTTAGAAATACCCCCTTCATTATGACCTTCTATCTATTACTCTAACGCTCCCTACAAATTCTTCTTGTAACTGTCACCTCATTACAATCTTTTTGTAACTCTCTCAATAATGCTCCATTCATGATGTTTCTATCATAACATCTAGAAACCATTTCATTTGATATCCATAATTGTTTAGCTATCATAATTACAACAGAGACTCAACTAATAATTTATTAGAAGAGATGGGGAAGTAACTTACCTCAGTAGCTCCTTACCGAGTAGTGTTGGAGAGGTATTACATCATGTCTTAAGGGGTCTTATGTTATAATAGGGACTCTTAAGGGGTATTTTGTTGTAATAGGTCATCTTAAGAGGTCTTATGTCATAATAGGGACTCTTACGGGGGTCTTCTGCTGTAATAGGTCATCTTTAGTGGTCTTACATCATAATAGGTTCTATTATGTGATAATAGGTCCCACTAAGGGTCTTATGTCATAATAATTCCTATTATGCCATAATATGTTCTATTAAGTCATATTAGGTCCTATTAAGGGTTCTTAATGGGTTTTATGTCACAATAGAGACTCTTTAAGGGGTCTTATATTGTAATAGGTCATCTTAAGTGGTCTTATGTCATAATAGGTCCTATTATGTCAAAACAGGTCCTATTATGTCATAATAGACCCTATTATGGCATAGTAGACCCTTTTATGGAATAATAGACCCTATTATGTCATAGGCCCTACTAAGGGGTCCTAGGTGTCTTAAGGGGTCCTAGGTGTCTTATTTTTTAATATGTCATCTTAAGTGGTCTTATGTCATAATAGGTTGTACTAAGGGGTATTATGTTAAAATAGGTCATCTTAAGGGGTATTATGTCATAATAGGTCCTACTAAGGGTCTTATGTCATAATAGGATATATTATGTCATAATAGGTCCTGTTAAGGTTTCTTAAGGATTTTTATGTCATATTAGGGGTTGTTAAGTAATCTTATGTCATAAAAGGTCCTAGGTCTCTTAAGGGGCTCTAGGTGTCTTAAGGTGTCTTATGTTGTAATAGGTCATCTTGAGTGGTCTTATGTCATAATAGATCCTATTATGTCAAAACAAGTCCTTTAATGTCATAATAGACCCTATCATGTCATAGTGAGCCCTACTAAGGGGTCCCAGCTGTCTCAAGGGGCCCTAGGTGTCTTAAGGGGTCTTTAGTTATAATAGGGGCTCTTAAGGGGTTTTATGTTGTAATAGGTCATCTTAAGTGGTCTTATGTCATAATAGGTTCTATTAAAGGGTCTTATGTTATAATAGGTCATCTTAAGGCGTATTATGTCATAATAGGTCCTACTAATGGCCTTATGTCATAATAAGTCAAATTATGGCATAATAGGTCTTGCTAAGGGTTCTTAAGGGGTTTTATGTAAAAAAAGAGGTTGTTAAGGAATATTATGTCATTAAAGGTCCTAGTAAGGGATCTTAGGTGTCTTAAGGGGCCCTTGGTGTCTTAAAAGGTCCTAGGATGTACTTAGGGGTCTTAGGATAACATTTTAACATCTAACTATACATGTATAACATTTCTACATAACATTGGACACATCTAGAATATAAACATATCATAAAGAAATGTAAATTTTTAAGCATATAACTATACATATGTATAACATTTAAATATATGAAGAATTGGGGTCCAAATGGGTCCAAGGATGTAGTAGGATGTATTAAAGGGTTCTCCATTTCTTACAGGGTCAAATGTTGTATCAAGGCATCCTATAATGTCTTAAGAGGTCCTAGGATGTACTAAGGGTGATACTCCTAAGAGTTATTTTGTTGTCATTAGTTTGTTAAAGTCATATTGACTAATTAAGTCAATCGATGAAAGGAGAAGGAGATATAAGAGTCAGCCGGTAAAGCATACTAAGTAGTGGGTAAAGAGTAAAGAAAGACAATTGGTAAAGCAAAGAGAGTTAGTCACCGAGCAAGAGTAAGCATCAAGTAGTGTATGATAGTTACCGAGCTGAGAGTTTATGTTACCGAATCATGATGATAGTTACCGAGCAAGGAACAATTATTTAAATCATGGATCAGAACGACATTTAATGCAAAGCCACACTAATCTGAAAGATTCCTAAGATGAAGAAGAAGTTAGTTACAAGATTTATGATCGATAAAATCCAAGGTAATAATCTATGGTAAAGATTAAGCGGCAAAAGTAATGATGTTACCTCCAAGAAAAGTTCAATTTATGAGGTAATGGTTACATGGTTCACCGAGTACCAAATACATCGAATCTATTCATAAGGATGATCTGATAGTCCAGAGTAAAATAAGGGAAACCTAATCAATAAGATTAAGTGGAAAAATATTATCTATATACAGGATGAATTTGAATGTGAAAGATTTGTTTTGAGTTGAAGAAAATTTGAAGTGTGAAGAGCAGCAACGAGTACAATGTAGTTACAACAAAACAAAGAAGCTGAATAAGTTTGATGTCACCAAGTGTAGTATGAGGTAAAGAAATCATTAAACATAGAGAGTCTGAATAACATGTGTTGATACATTTTCACAGACATTTTTGTATTGAAGTTTATTGTATTGAGAAGAGTAAAAATCCCACTATTGGGTAGGCCCTAATAGGTCTCATTTTATAAATCCTTTAATAGGGTACATCTCTTAGATTAGAGATTGTAAAATCTTTTAGCAAGGTAGACTGTATAAGTGTTTTTGTACTCCTAACAGGGTAAGCTATCAGAAGTAGCTAAACATTGTAACTCTAATTGAGCAACCTTTTTACAGCAGTATTGAAGGATTGTGGGTGCCAAGGATATAGTAGGATGTATTAAAGGGTTCTCGGTTTCTTACATGGTCAAAAGATGTCCTAGGATGTAGTAAGGCATCCTATAATGTCTTAAGAGGTCTTACGATGTAGTAAGGGGTACTAAGTTTTCTATATGCCTTTTTTTAAAATTTTCTAACATTTTCTAATAATTTTCTAAATTCACCTAATGTTTTAAAAATTTCTAAATTTTTCCTAAGGTTTTAAAATTTTCTAATAAAAACAATTATAAACTATTGGAAATGAAAACTACTAATATAACTAACTAAAATTTATTTAAAAATAAATATTTTCTAACATTTTCTATGGTTTTTTAACAATGGTTTTCTAATATTTTCTAACTACAATTATCTAGCTACAGTTTTCTTACATTTTCTAACTACGGTTTTCTAACATTATCTAACAAAAATCTATTTTTTTCAATTAAAAACTACTAAAAAATGAAAAACTAACACAATTGAAAAAGATATAATTTACAATAAAATATTAACAAAAAAAGGAAGAATTATCTGCACCTAGTATCAATGACATTTGGATGAGGTCCAAAGTACTCACAGAATGTTGATGTCAGTCTGGTTCGATACTGGGTTCAATCTAACATCTGGGCTCCACGAGCACAATAAAAATGTTTTGTGAAAATGACTGTTACCACCGGAATTTTATTGGAAATCTGACCAAAGGGATCTTCATACGAAGAACCCTTGCATAGTGTAGTTCACTTGAACACCCACAGATAAGCGTGTTCGCATAAATTCCTTAACCCCCTTCACCCAAAGACCCATCTTCAAGCAAAGGGGTCGAAATGGGAATTTTTTTCATGCCTGATTTTCCTTCGTGCCCAAAAGTGGGACACACTATTGTGAGATCACCCCTATATATAAAGTATTCAATTATGGGTGCTAAATTTGTAGGACTATGCATGTGTGTGTGTGTACACAAATTTAATTTTTAATTTACTAATCTAGTTTTCATTTATGCTTTTGCTTGTAACTTCACGGAACAATTCAAACTTGCAAACACATTTAATTGGTTATCACAACAACATGTTAGATGTAACATGAAAGTTTTGTGGGATTTTTTGAAAGTTAACATGGAAAGGGGTATTATGATATGACAGGAGCATGTGTGAAGCATGCACTTCACCAATAGGAACCTACCAGTATTTATACATAAATGACATATATTCTTGTAGTATTTGCATTTTTTTAAAAAACTATGTTGCATGTATGTATGAACACGTGTTATCTTGTCTCAAGCATGACATAATAGTTTATTATGGGTCACTTTACTAATTAATGAACCGTACAAAATTTAAATGATATTATTGAATGGTGCAAAAATCATTTCATGATTGTGACACAACATACAAAAAATGCTTCTTTTGGGAAGTTAAAGGTACAAGTAATTGAACCCTTAAAATAGTTGGAACTTGAAATTAAATTTGTTAATTTTACTAGATAAAAATTTGTTTGGACTATTTGTAAAAAATATTGATCGGTCAAATCCTTATAATTGTCAAACAATTAATGGTATTAGAAGTTTGCATCAAGTCATGACTATAGGATATAGCAAATCTCTAGTTATTTAAGTGAGAGAGAAATCATATTTATGCATTGAATGCATTAAAAACAACACAAATATTTTACAATATGATAATATTAGAGATGGATATGTTTTGCATTGGGAAATAAAGCAATTAGTTTCAATGCTTATGAAGATAATGATATTTTAGATATTTTTTATCCTCCATGTTTAGCTAATTGAAAACATGTTTTTGATTTAGCTGTTACAAGTACAAATAGTGCATTTTATTCAAATACACAATTTAATTTTATAATTGATAAATCAAATTTTAACTCTCTACTATTACATTTGTAGAAAGATGAGGATGAGCAAGAATATCCCACTAGATTTTTCATTATTAAAGGAAACTATTATCAACAAACCAAGATAGATAGAAATGGAGTTACATTTTTTAATTAGATGCCAGACCAAAAATTTCTACAATATAGTCACTTAATTGTAGTGACAAGATTACAATTGGAAAATATAGAATGAAGAGGACATGGGAAACCAAAATGGATGTTGCTTATTGAAGACCATGAAAGGATTTTAGAGATAATAAATGGAAGGGAGAATGCTAATTATATGTTCAAGGAGCTTCAAGTTATTTAATTGAACTAATTTATTTTCAAGGACCTAGCTCTAAATACATGTTTATATTTGTTTGGATTTTTTGATACACTTGTGCATTATGTTTGAATGCGTGTGTTAAATGTGTTGAATACACATGTAATATGTGTGCATGTGTGTGTTGTTTGGTGTGGAGCCTGATCAGTCTCCAAGTGGGAGATTGTTGGGTTGTGGCGACTGGTCATGCAAGTACTATACTCTCATTGGGTGGATGAGTTGGCTCGAAGGGTTGCCATAATATCGGCATGAAGTGCTGCCTAAAATTGGGGAGTGTAACTCCCCCAAATTCTTGTATGAGTACAAGAATACAAGTACGAGTATGAGGAAAAGATTATGAGAATATTCTTGTAGGGTTAGTGTTAATTTTGTTAACCAACATTGTAAACCGCCTAAAAGGGCTTGATAAATGAGTGTCAATGTAATGTGAAATTATCAGACTGCATTTCTGTCTTTCCTTTTTTTTGCATTATCTTAATATTGTTTATTGCTCATATCTGTCTAAACCCTAACAAATGGTATCAGAGTGGTATATATTTCACTGATTTGAAAGGAAATCTCATATTTGAGTGGGAGCAATGGCAGAGGAAGGCAAACTTAAGGTTGATAAGTTCAACGACCAAAACTACCAACTATAGAAGATGCAAATGGAAGATTATCTATATCAGAAGGATCTTTACTTACCATTGGGTGGAAAAGAAAAGAAGGTTCCGACTATGTCAGATAAACAATGTGAGGTTCTTGATAGGAAGGCACTAGGAGCAATACGGTTGTGCCTTGCATTGTCGATGATTTCCAATATAGAAAAATAAAAAAAACAATGAAGGGTCTAACGAAGGCATTAGAAAAGTTGTATGAGAAACCCTTGGCCTCAAATAAGGCATTTCTTATGAAACATTTATTTAATATGAAGATGCTAGAAGGTGGGTGTGTTACTGATCATTTAAATGAGTTTAACATGGTTACTAGTCAACTAAGTTATGTAAAAGTAATTTTGATGACGAGGTTAGGTCTTTATTGATTTTATGCGGTGACTAATCATGCAAGTATTATACTCTCATTGGGCGGTGGAGCCGGCCTGAGTGTCCATTATAATGTCAACGTGAAGTGTCGCCTGAAAAATGGAGAGCATAGCCCCCCAATTCTTGTACAAGTATGAGTACGAGTATGAGGAAAAGATTACAAGAATATTCTTTTAGGGTTAGGGTTATTTTTTTAACTAAATCTGTAAACTACCTAAAATGGATTGATAAATAAGTGGCAGTGTAATATGAAAATATCAGACTATAATTTTCTTTTTAAAAGATAATAAAATAAGTGGACGATTGTTTCCCTGGTGGATGTAGCCCTTATTGGGCGAACCACGTTAAATCTTTGTGTTATTGTATTTTTGTCTTTTCTCATTTTCTAAATTATCTTAATATTATTTATTGCTCATATATGTCTAAACCCTAGCAACTATCAGAGTGATATATTTTTTAATAATTTGGTAGGAAATCTCATATTTGAGTGGGAGAAATGGCAGAGGAAGGCAAACTTAAGGTTGATAAGTTCAACGGCCAAAACTACCAGCTATGAAAGACACAAATAGAAGATTATCTATATAAAAAGGATCTTTACTTATCATTAGGATTCAAATTAAAGAAGGTGCTGACTATGTCAGATGAACAATGGGAGGTTCTTGATAGGAAGGCACTAGGAGCAATACGGTTGTGCCTGGCATCATCAGTGATTTTCAATATAGAAAAAGAAACAACAATAGAGGGTCTAATGAAGGCCCCTAATGTGTGTGTGTGTGTGTGTGTGTGTGTGTGTGTGTCTTAATAAAATGTGATCAAATCCCTCAATGATCTTTATTTGATATTTTTGAAATTTTGATGATGTGTATTTGATTAAAGAAATCTTTACTTTAGGTTTTATATGTTATATGGATGTGTATGTTAAAATAGATGTATTTTACCTTGTGTAATTCCTAGTTTTTAATCTATTTATGTTTCTAAATTTATTAATTGTATTATATATTTGAGTCTAGCATTTCAATTAGCCGATGTTATAGAAAGGAAATTGAGAGATCTCTCTAATTTTGTTTCTATGGCTCAATTAATGTTTGATTTCATGCATTTTGTTAGTTTGTTTTATGCGTTGAACTACATGATTTTACTAGGCAATTATGTTGTAGAATACTAGCACTTGCATTGCAGAATTTTATCAATTTCATTGTAGAACTATGTCAATTTCATTGTAACATTAGTGCAATTGGGTAGCTTCCCTAGAAATTGCGTTGAGTTCCTATTTTGTTAGAAATTTCAAAAAAATAGGGTTTGATGGTATACCAGAGGTTGTAGGGGTTGTTTATTCCATGTTTCGTCGATAATAATTGATATATAGGGTAGTATGATGCTTGATTTATGTGATTTAAATGTATTTGAAATTCATTATGCTATTATTCTTCTGTTTTGATTTCAGAATGGGGTTTAGGGCTTGTCCATGTGAGAAGGGAAATGTTGGTGTTCCTAAAATAGACTAAGTTGATTCTAAATGATGTATGTGATGCAATATAATGCATTTCATATTTTTATGATTCATTTATGTTTCTATTATAATATTTTGAATATAAGGGTTAGAAAACCTAGGTGCATTGTAGGTTGAGTGGCTCTCAATGGGGTTCGAGGCCCTAAGTGGCTACAGGATAACCCATTAATGAGTTTATTAATCAGGTGACAACCTAATAAATTAACTGGGATGGGGAATTCACATTAATAAGATAATTTTATGCATTGTCCATGTCTTGAGCACTAGTATAGGCTAAGGATGAGAGTGGGAGAAGATGTCAGTGGAAACTGACATAATCAAACTTCCTTGTCCTCATGAAAGGTTGTTCGGTTCTGTATGAGTTGTCACTTGGGGGTCGAGGTCCAGGGAGACTACTAGGATAATCCAAATGGGAGAGTTGTTAGAGTAAAAAGGTATTTTCACTTATTAATTAAATAATTATTGATTTAATTATTAAGTCACCTTTTTATCTGTAGTTCACTTAAGTTAAACTTTAGGCATGCAATAATTAATTCTTTTATTAATTATTCATGCAACCTAGGTTTCTTCACCCTTCTTGGGATTTTGATCTCCTTTATTAGGATTGATCACTTTTTAATTATCAATTCTTTTGTAATTCCCTCATTTCTCTCTCTGAATGTATATTTTCATCTTTTAGATCTATGTGAGTTTTGTCTCTGAAGGTATTTTGTTGCAGGTGATCTTGGCTTATTAATTCTTTGAATTCTAATATGGTATCAAAGCCTGACCTGATTTTTCAGGCTTGGTTTTCTTATTTTTTCGTCTTCCAAGGTTTTTTACCAGTCAAAGTCAAGGTTCCATTTTGCACTCCGGTAGCCATATCTTGCTCCTCTGGACTCTATTTTTTAACTTTCACATCTCGTTGGGAAGATGGTTCCATTATCCTTCTTCTTGTATGGGTCTCATTACCAGAATCTACTCTAGGTATATTTTATTCAATTTTTTGCATTTTTGCATTCTAGTGGATATCTTGGATGTTTCAAGTCCTGGGATCATTTTCTGTGCACGAGATGACTCCTTGTTAGCTGTTACATATGTTTTTATAGCTTTTAGTCATTCGTGGATATTGTATACATCTTCTTGTGTAGCATTTCTTTTTCGCAAACACATTGAGATAAAGTGCCATCATGCATGCTTAAGATCCTACCCATTTTGTTCCTGATTGTACTTGCACTATATTATAAAGTTTCATGGGGGGATTATTTTACCTTTGTCATGTGAGTGTTCCTTCCACGACATTAGTCTCATGTGTCTCTAGTGACTGATCATCCTCGACATCATACTTTATTTTGAGCTTGTACATTCCTCATCATGTATTTATTCTTGGCAGTCCGACTCAGTGTATCTGTCATGCTTCTCCCTGATCAACATTATGGGGGGGGTATTTCCTGTTGGTTCTATATGCTTCCTTGGTTCGATGGAGTTATTCTATGTATTCATTATTTGTTCCTACATACTAAGCAGATGTAGTGGTTGGTACCTATGCATTTCGGTGAGATGGATCATTTACCATATGGACACTCTTCTTTCATTCCTATTTTGGAGGCTTCATACTTGGTGTTATTTTCCATTTGTATCTTTGAGTTCTGATGTTTGCCTTATTTTCCATCCTAATTCGAGTCGTGTCATTTGAGGCCACTCATAGATATTACACAGTTCTTTGATAGTGTTTGCGGCTTCATGCTTCAAAGGTGTTCTACATGTTCTTCTTTTGATCACCTCTTCAGACTTTGGTGTTTTTTCCATCTGTATCTTTGAGTTATGATGTTTTCCTTGTTTTCCATCCTAATTCAAGCAGTGTCATTTTAGGGCACTCATGCAGATTATAGTCTTCTCTACCTGATCTTTGTTACTATTTTCTAAGACTTTTCATAGTTTGGAGGCTTCTTTAGTCCCTCACTAGGCTTCATCTTTTTTTGGAGAAGGGTTTTTTCCCACTAGTTTTTCTCCTTTTCTCCTCTTTACATATATTTTTTTGTACTTGGGTACCTGATCATGCCTTGTTGTCAAGACCCATTTCCTACTTTCAGTAGCTGTTTCTAGGTTTTTAGCTTCTCCCTAAGTTTACCTTACGGCAAAATGTTAGAATAAAGAGGTATTTTCACTTATTAGTCAAATCACTGTTGATTTAATTATTAACTCACATTTTTACTTATTATGTAAATCATTATTGATTTAATTATTACGTCACCTTTTTTTCTCTAGTTCACTTAAGCTAAACTTTAGGCATGCAATAATTAATAATTTTATTAATTATTCATGCAACCTAGGTTTCTCCACCCTTATTAGGGTTGTGATCTCCTTTATTAGGATTGATAACTTTGTAATTATTAATTATTTTGTAATTCCCTCACTTCTCTCTCTGAATGAATATTTTCATCTTTCAGATCTATGTGAGTTTTGTCTCCATTCTTTGCCTTTGTGACAGGTATTGATCTTGGCTTATGGATTCTTTGAATTCTAACAAGAGCTATGTGATGAAACTCATCCTACATGTGACCTAGAGTCTCTTTCCAACTAGTTTTATACTTGACTCTAGTTGTCTTTGCCTTATTTTATGGCTTCTTGCATTTCCTTGATGTGTTTGGAGATTTGGTCACTTCCTTATTTTCTAGTGTGGTTTTCTTGTTTTGTGTGGGGCTTGGTGTCTACCTCCTTAGCACAGTGAGAGTGGACCTCTGGGTTCCATATTTTTGAGTGGTAGTGATCATTCTCTATGAATATGTTATGGTTTTTTGTGATTGTGTGGATGGATCTATGTATTGGTAGCTTCATCCACGTTGCATTAGAGATGTTCATTTTCTATACATTGTTATGTCATGTAATATTATAACCTTGTACATATTGATGTAATTGGTATACTCCCTGGAGGAGAATGATGTAATTTTAGACATGGTGATATATTTATAATCATATACTTTATGTTAGTAGCTTAGGAAGGATGTTATTATACATGTATTTGGTGAAGAATCTGATTATGTAAAGTGAATAAAGAAGTGATAAGTTAGAGTTAGTTAGATTGTTAATTGAAATTGGTTATCTTATGTGATTATGATAATGTGTGTGCAATGGTAAACAATGTAATTGTAGGTTAGGATAAATGAAATTGTTAGTTATATTTATTGCAAGGATATGCAATGATAAATCATTAAATGATGGTTAGAATTAGTGAACTATGCATTTATGTTAATTTTATGGTGAAATAAAGAA
Organism: Thuja plicata; assembly: GCA_018584345.1. Lineage (NCBI taxonomy): Eukaryota > Viridiplantae > Streptophyta > Pinopsida > Cupressales > Cupressaceae > Thuja > Thuja plicata. The sequence continues at coordinate 244,653 of MU224159.1, forward strand.
CCTAGGAACATGTGAGTTTGGTTCTTTAAAATGAAACTAGAATTAATATAAATAATACTTATGATTCATATGATGTAATTCGTTAATGTACAATCTTGAGGGTTAGGTATGTTATAGTTATGTTTCTTAAGTAGCAACATTAGGGAACCCACAGAGGACCTAGGATTAGGTTATGAATTAATTTTACATCCATGTTGATGATCATTTATGTTAAATGATGATGTATCTTTAATTTTTCTTTCATATAATGCAACTTGTAGAACTAATAATGAGTTTAATATTTATGTAGATGTTATACCAATGATTAAATAATATGTAGTAGTTGTTAACAAAAAAATGAATCATTATTTTGATTAGATTAGTGTTTTCCTCTCAAGTTCCTAAGCGGAGCGTTATAGTAGCTCAAACCAATTTCTTGTCCTATCGCTTTGGAATAACTTCAAACTTTAAAATTCCTAAGGTGACCCAAACCTCTTGCCAAGATTTATAGTAGATGACTAAATTTTTTTTTTTTATAACCACTCATTAATAAAATTAGCTGGGTGAGCTTAGCCTTTTAAAATATTCTCCATATTTAGGCATATTATTACAAAGTTTCACAAGAATAGGGATCCATTCTTTTATTGAGACCTCCAAAAATTGTTTTAGTGTTTCAAAATTCCCAATTGAAGAAACTTCCAAACTTCATTGTAGCAATTTTGTCAAGCATGGAGAAACCTCTCTTTCTTCTTGAGATACTTTATTTTCTAACTTGAGCATTTAATTATAGCATTCCACCTTTTGTGTGGCTCATAAATACTAGCGATGATTCAGCTACCACTCTTGAAATAAGATCCCATCTCATATAAAGTACTAGAGGTTTTAATGTCTGGTGGAAGAGAATCAAAAAATAATTCCTTTATGGGAACCATGGAGAATTTTCTCACATGAGGAGCATTGAGACATCTTCTCTTAATCTTATTCAAGTAATGATTACCTTAATGATTGAGGGGGGAGTTATCATTTTCATTATTTAAGGGAGTTGAAAATAATAATTCTCTTTCATCTTGGAGGAAATAATCCAGACTTTTTCCACAATATTATTTTGTCAACTCACACATGCATCACTTTACAAGAAGTCACTATGGTTGCTCAAAATTGGTGGTGCCCAAAATGCAATTTTTTTCAGTATTAATCCTTATATTCTTATTTTTCCTTCTTTCCTTCACTAAGTGGCTAATGCTACTATCCACTTTCTCCTCTTGCCATGTGGTGAGGAAGCATAAGCCATTAAAGGATTGAACCATATTAACATTGTAGTTAAGGAAAGGGTGACACGATGCAAGTTAGTGCCTTTTCAAAGATTCCTCAATATTAAATCAAAAGTACTCTTACTTATTTTATTTCTTTGGACCAACATTAGGTAACTTTTCTTATTCCTTTTATTTTTCTTTTTTCCATGTGTCCAAGTATTGCATTCCCTTCTTATTTTCTTTATTTTCACCTTATTTCAAAGTGAAATAAAGCCACATTTTAACTATTTTCTAATCCAATATGTCTTTCAATACATATTCATATTTGGCCTTGACAAAGCACTTGAGTTGTCAATTTTTGTTTTTATATTTATTGGCTTGTAGCCTTTCATTGGCAATAATATCTTTAATTTTAGTGTTGGTTTCTCATATGATTGGTAAGTCCAATATCTCTAGTTTAAGCCCTAGCTATAAACTAATCTACATATATTATCCCTTAAATTTATTACCATACCCAACCTATTATGGGTAAGTGCACCAAGCTGTTGGTCAGAAAAGTGGCCACATAAAAAAAAAAAAACTCAAAATTTTACAAAACTTGTGCGGGTTATTTGAAATTCAAAACATTTAGGCTTGGTAAAATTGAGCCTAAAAAATCAATTTAAAAAACTTTAATTTCTTCAACAAAAATAAATCTTCCAATAGTGAAATAATGAACAAAATAAGATATATATTATATAAATGAAGAGTTTTGAAAATATACATAGATTCCTTGCATATATAGGCAAGGTAGATGATGTAGGAAGGTAGGATTCAAACTAAACACTTATGAACTCACTACAAAAGTGCATGAGAAAGTGCCAAATAAGTGTGCAAGAGGTGTCTCAAGTGACGAGGACACAAGTCCAATGCTATGAAGTGAGATACAATTAAAAAATAGCCTAAGTAAGCTTAAACTAGGTTTGAATAGGTCAATCATAGAAAGGTAATTAGCAAACTAGCTAGATAATGACACTATTTATACTAATAGGTTACTCTCAAGGGTCATACGCTTGTATGAGATATTATATTTTTATAGAATGTATCATGCTATTGATTTAATTTGTATGGTTGTTGATTATTCATAAGAAGTCAAAATATGTCTTCAAATAAAAACCCATACATGATCCAAAGATGTATTAGTCACCAAGATGGCCAGTAATTGATTCATATAGCGCCCCATCAACAAATAAGAGGTCATACGTTTAACTCCTAGTTGGTCCATGAAAAATTAAAAGTGGTACCTAGAGCTTAGGTTAGTAGATGTAGGTGAAACTAGGATCCTCGTGCATTTATAGTGTTTTGCAAGTGGGTTTTAGAAAATGATCCACATTTGAACCAAAGATAGACTGGCCATTAAGAGAGCAATAGGTCAATGATAGAACACCCCCATTGCAAATGATAGGTCCTAGGTTTGCTTGTGTTCAAAAAATCAAGAACATTTACATCTCCACGTCATTAATAACATTAAAAAAAATTGATGTATTATTAGTTTTCAAGGTTTTAATATATTGTATAAATTATTATATATAAAGCATTACATGCTCCTACTTTCCAAAATAAATTGTAAACTAAATATGAGAAACTATGTCCCAACTAATTATTATTTTAATGGTAATGTTGTCACTAAGGTGACTTTTTTACAACATGTAAACCACAATTTTTAGAACACCCTCTAAAGGTTTATATTGATTTTTTCTTAAAAGGAAAAAAAACATAAATACTAAAATGTGGATTACTATAGGAGCCCATATGGAAATTTGTACGAGCATCTCAACCATATAATCTATCTCATCTAGAACAACTTAAACATCTCATGTTTAGGAAAACGTCATATTGCCTACCAAATCTCTTTAAAATACCATAAATGCTCGTATCTATGTAAATGTCCTAATTGGCCACCAAATCTCTTTAAAACACCAGCAAATGCTCATGTCTATGTAAATGTCCTAGTTGACCATTGAATGTCTTTAGAAAACCCAAATTGCTTGTGTTAGAGAAAATATCCCAATTAATCAATAATACTCATAAATTCAAACATACTCAACTATTCACAAATGTATCACCCTAGATGTTAACTATTCACAAGTGAAAACCCAAATTGCTTGTGTTGGAGCACTCCTTTCTTAGAAATTTTGGTTTTTTCTTTTTTTATTGTCAATTCCATTGGGAAACTGCTTTCTTTGAAATTTTGATCCTTTTTTCAAAATTACGTTGGAGTGGAGCGTAATGCTAGCTAGCCAGTGGTGAGATTCATGTAGAATGTGGTGGTGTTGTTAAAATTTCATTGGAGTGGAGCGTAATGCCAGCTAGGCAGTCGAGAGATTCATGTAGAATGTCGTGGTGTTTTTAAAAATTCATTGCAGTGGAGCATAATGCCAGCTAGGGTGATGTGCTAGATTATTTCACTATTAACTCACAATCTTTCATGAATGAAAAGACATAACCATATAATTAGAATGCAAGTAATATTCCACAATTTGGTATAGTATACTACAATCCCTTCATAGTCGATATGAGAACGTAATAAAAAGATCCTAAATACAGGCCACAACATTCATATCATCTCATAGGTGCATCTATAAAAGTCAGGAAATAGTAAATGCATTCAAATACACCTATCCATCTATCTATTTCAGATAAAAACACAGAAATGGAACACTTTATCATTCGATTACTTTCAACTGGAAGAGTTAGTTTCAAACATGGCTCATTATGGAAAGTAACTTCATAGACAAAAATACTAGAGTCTTATAAGATGATCACTATTCAAATTGACATAGACTTTAGGCATATTCAATATCAATTAAAACTAAAAAGGCTCAGTTGAGCACATGTGAATTCCAATCAACATGAAAGGGCCCGTTTGGGTGCTGGAATACCAAATGATGGATATAGTCAATTCTGGAAGATGCTGCAATTCTGGAAGATACTTATCCTGAAAATGATTTCTAGAATATGGGCTGGACCCATTTGGTTCAACTGGAAGATGACTAAGAAGATGCATAAGGATTTTTAATTGTTTATTTATTAATTTATTTGAATATATATACACACATGTGTATATATATACACACTTGTGTATATATACACCCATTTGTATTGGACCCGTTTGGTTCACCCGGAAGATGACTGAGAAGATGCATAAGGATTTTTAATTATTTATTTCTTAATTTCTTTGAATATATATACACACATGTGTATATATGCATACTTGTATATATACACACATGTGTATATACACACATGTATATATATACACATGTGCATACATATATAAACATGTGTGTATATATACACACATGTATATATATGTGTCTATATACATGCATCACACATATACATGTGTGTATATACATACATATATACACAAGTGTGTGTGTATACACATGTATGTGTGTGTATATACACACACGTACATGTGTGTGTACACACACATCTATGTATATATACATATATGTGTGTATATAGAAATATAATATACCAATGTGTTTCAAAATGAAGGTTTGGAGAAGTCATGAATCCGATGAGATATTAAATTTGGTTTTATAAAAATTGGAATTGGAATTTCGAAATTCTAATTCCAGGTTTTTTGGATGGACACAAACATGGAGGAAATAAAACTAGGAATTAGATAATACCAATTCCAGGCGTATTCCAACTACCAAACGGGCCCAAAATAAATATCCTTTGGAAAATTATCAGTCTTTCAATAAGAAATAAAAATCAAACCATTCAAAAAGAAAACTCTCCCCCTCTTAAAGAAGCTTTGGAACTAGAAAATATTCCCTAAATCAAAATCTCACTCGTTGGATAGACCACCACCTGGAAAAAATCATTCCCATGGTCGTTAGGGGAGCCACCACCAACACATTGTCAAACAACAACCATGATCCACTTGACATGCATCCTAGAAGAATCAAAATTTGGTATTTGTAATCATTGCACACTCCCTAAGGTGCAACAACCTTGTTTACAAGAGGCTTGGGACATGCGTCAACATGACAAAGTTTCTAGCAAGAGAAACTCTTCACACTTCCTCCAAAACATCGTGGACACGACGCATGTCTGTCGAGAGATAGCTTATGTTTGAGGAAGAAAAGGGACCTGCAACCAAAAGGGACTTCGACCAAAATGAAGCCCACATAAATATATTTGTGAGCCCGGGTGGGTTGTATAGAGATATACCTTCTTCACCTAGTGGGGCTAAAAAAACTATTTTAAAACATCAAGCTAACTAAGTGAATTATAGGGGAGGCTCCATATGATGTGTCTAGTATCCTAATGATTTAAGACTATAAGAATGCGATAAAGTCTCTTAAAAAACTTAAGAGTAGTTAACTAGAAAAACTTTTCATCACTAGTTCCTTCAATCATTCACCTTGAAAATTGAACTATACTTCTTTAACATTTAACATTTCAAGGTGACTAAGTGAATTATAGGGGAGGCTCCGTATGATGTGTCTAGTATCCCAATGATTTAAGACTATAAGAATGCGATAAAGTCTCTTCAAAAACTTAAGAGTAGTTAACTAGAAAAACTTTTCATCACTAGTTCCTTCAATCATTCACCTTGAAAATTGAACTATACTTTACAATAGGTTGTCACCAAAAATATATAAAAATGATTACTAAGACTTTTATATTGCAACATTAAAACATCATCCTAATGGACCATGGAAACAATCTACATATGGATGCATCCTATAGTTTGAGGTATCATGCAAATGGACTAAAGACCATGAAATACTCAATCATGAAGGATTTATTAAGATAACTATTACCATGATAAAATGAGACAAGAAATTAGGTATAAAGATGATAAAAAAGATGATGACTCTAATAAAAGCTAGTAAGAAATAAGGCTACACTTGTGAAAGGGTAGATATTGATAGTGGGGTTGAAGAAAGGGTCAAAGTAACAATTTGCATAAATGGAGATTTTGAGGCTATGTTGAAGACCTTGAGGGAGAATAAGGAAATCTTGAAAACCATAAAAATAAAAGGGTGTGGATACAAGGATGATAGAGCATGTCACCATGGAGCTACAATATGACACAAATTAGGTTTTATAAGTAAGAAAATTAAAATAAGAATACATGGAGCATGTTCTATAGAGGTAAGAGAGCAATAAATATATGACAAGTTAGTACAAAAAAGAGAAGGAATTAAGAAATGCAACTACAAGTAGAGTTGATGCATTTGTAGTAGAGAAGTGTTGCAATTATAGGAAGCATATAGGATCCTCCAAACATGGAAGATGAGGAAAAATACTTATTTATTGCTACAAATGTGGTACATGTGAAGCTAAAATATTATATTATAGTTCTCCTAAGGTAATAGAAATTGGAAAATATAGTATAACCAAGAATGAAAAAAGAAGAAAATTTGGTAGTTACAAGAAATTAATGGTCAAAGCATTTAAAGAGAGGTCAACCCTCTAAATTAGAAACATAACCTCAATTATTAATTTTTATTTAAAAAAGAAGTCAAAGAACCTCTAAATGTGTGGAATAATTCATTCTAAGCTTGGTATATAAACTATCCATTCCTTGATTCATAGAAGGTAAAGCCATTTTGAATGAAAACTCTCAAGCTTTGGTACAAGACTTTGTCGTAATATGAGAATTTATTATATAAAATTACTTGGTCAATTAAGAAGGTACTTAAGATACAATAGAATTGATTTAAAATAAAATTTGGTAGTAACCAAGGACAATTATTACACAACCAATTAAACTAAAAATTCTAGAAATAGAAGAAAGATGTTTTTACAAATAGATTGAACCTAAAATGTCTTAGAAAATCACACACATTGTTGTTGCTCTACTTGCACAAATAAACCTGTGATTTTTCACTACGAATGCTTTGTGTTCACAAATATCTCATCTCATTTGCGCATAGATGAAGTCTGATTTTGATTTTTTTTTAGCAGAGGAGCGTTGGAGCGTAGATGCCAGCTAAGCTAGCCGTTGGGAGACTAGCCTAACTGCCTGGAGACTAGCCTAACTGCCTTCTTTGAAAAATCTGTGCTTTTTTTGAAAGTCCGTTGGAGTGGAGCGTAATGCCAGCTAGGCAATTGAGAGATTCATGTAGAATTTGGTTCTTTTTCAAAATTCCGTTGGAGGCTAGCCGTTGGGAGATTCATACAATGAGCTATAATTAGAGGCAATTGAGAGATTCATTTAATAATCTCCAAATTGCAATAAGAAAGAGAGAGGGAAGAGGGTTTGTGGTAGGGATTGGGCATAACTGTTGTGACAACAGAGGATTTGTGGCAGAGATCTCAGAGAGGGCAGAGGATTTGTTGTTTGGACTTGAGTATTGCAGAGGATTCAGCTTCAGTTTTGTGACAGGGAGAGCGAATAAAACCAGGGTAAGGGAGGGAATTGGCATTGGTATTGGCATTGGAGTGTAAATTTGAGAGTGGAGGCTGTTGTCAGCCATAATTTTGTAGGTTTTTAGTTTCCCATCCCCTGTCTCTCTTTCCTTTGATTAAAATGTTCCTTGTTTTGATATACAATCCCAACGAGCAATGATACTCAATATTCTTGGTTCATGGTTAAAGGGCTTGATAGTGAGCTGGTTGTGAATCAATCAGGTATATCTCATGAGTCCAGACATTAAGGCATTGTGTATGTTCTGTTATCATTTTGTGCTTTACAAGTTTTAGTAGTTCTTTCTTCTGTTATATAAGCTAGTATTTATATAATTTGATTTATATTTTTAATACACTGTCAAAATAGGGTCACTCTATTCCATTGAATGGCATACTGTGATGTAAAGTCTTATTATATTATAAATAGGGCTTTACAGCACTAAAGGGTTTACATAAATTAAATTGGCAAGAGAGGTAATAACTTCATCCCACTAGCTAGATTTTTCCTTTAGAGAGATGTCCATGCTCTGCACCTCCTATTTTGATTATATTTTGTTGCTATAACTTAATATTATGAGTTACATATTTGATAATTTTGGGTGTATGATATTGAATGTTGTTTATTGGCAATATAGGCACAACCATGATGAGATGGGATGTCAAAGAAAGGAAAAGACGAGACCAAAGAAAGGAAAAGAAGAGATGAAGATGACGTGGTTAGCATACTTTTTCTTCTTTTTGAAACTCAGCTGTACCGGAACACAATGAAAACATAGATT
>MU224159.1:264277-310892 GCA_018584345.1 Thuja plicata
TATGTATACAAGTAAATTTTATACAAACAAGAATATGTATACAAGTCAATTGCATATATGTCATAGTATAATTCCCATTAGGTCACCATACAACTATAACAAGAAGCAACTTTATACACATATACATATCAGGCTTATAGAATAACCTTAATGAATTGCCATCATATACATGACATACAAATCAATCACATAAACACAGTGATAAAAAATTCATTCTACCCTAATGCACACAAGTACAATGTACTTGCACAAATTCAATTCACAAATGTGATGCAATCATAACATCTATTTAAGAAACGCTGAATCATGAAAAATATTATGTCAGATTGGCACACCAAACAAAAATTAGCCCTATTTACCCATCATGGGGTGTTATGCATACATAACACTCAACCATAATATAAACTAGACCAATTTACATTTCATCACATGTACACAAGTTAATGATGTGTATAATAGAAATACTAATGTACACAAGCACTCAAGGCAGATGTGTAAATTTGCTTCACTTGATGCAACACCATACATGTATGTCATACAACCTTTACACACCCTTCATTCAACCCTGAAGTGCACAAGCAGTCCATCATGCACATTATAGAATTTAAATATAATAAATAAATAATATTTAACTAGAAATAAATAAACTATTTTCATTAACTTTTAAAAAATATTTAGTTAACATAAAACTTATTTAACTTACTATCATTTAAATAATAAATTACAACAATAATATTTTTTTTATCAATTTCAAATTCAAAATAAAAATAAAAAATTAAACGAATAGAAAATTGCAGTAATAGAAAAGCAAGAGAGATGCTCTCAAAGATGTCCATGACCATCTTTGAGAGTTTTTGGATGGATATTTCTACCCCTCCTATAAAAAGCTATATCTTTATTAATTTTAATTGTTGAAAAATATTTACAATAAATATAAATAATTAATTTAAATGAAAAGTTACTTATTTTTTAACTCACATTCCAATATAAAAAACACAATGAGCTTATCTTTTCATTAAAGTCTTGAATCTTCAGGCTCTCGTTGTTGTGCACAAATCCTCCAATTGTCCAAGCAACCTGCATATTGCACCAATATTCATAATCCAAATAAACCTATAAAATTGTTCATTAATCCAAAACTCATGAAACAAACCTGACTAATAACACCCAACTTCTTATAAGAAATAATGCCTCTGAATTCGTTAGAAGACCCCAGCAAAAACTTGCAGCTTGTTATTGCTCATGATTTTAGCTCGATGGAGAGTCCTTTCATAGCTCAATTTTAGCCTTATCTCCCCTATATTAGCCTTATCTATAGGCATATTCATTTAGGTGGGAACATGCATTCCATAGGTAATGCAGGTCATGTTTTCCTACTGCCATAAAAACTCTTGTGACATCTTCTATCGATGCTATATCGACCATGCTCACTAGTTGTCTCTGCCATGACCGAACAACAAATTTAGAATTAATGCACCACATTACCCACAAACTTCATTGAATCCCTTTGCAACTTACAATTTCACATCTGCTTGCACATTCTGATAATTGATTAATAGAGAAAAATACACAAAGTCGTGATATCTCACTTTTCATGTTTGCATTGAACATTTTAATTCCTTTAGATGTCTACAACAATAGTTTTGATGATAAATCAAACATTCTTCGATAATAATGACAGTTCCCTATACTCATGGTAGACATGGAGTATGTTCCATAACATTGCTACAAAAAATACACCAGTCAAATCCAGAATCTTTCATTACTCATTAAAGTAGGTTGTGCAAACATATTGTCTTTAATTAAATAATGGTAATTGTTATAATATTGCATTTTGCTCAAATGAAAATAAAATAAAAATGGAGCATGTTCCATTTTACTTAAACTTTCAGTAACTCAAATCCATGCTTCTTTCTACATGTTGCAAACTTATATAAGATTTAAACTCATTTAGGTATCTACAAGAATAGTTTTGTTGTTAAATTAGATATTTTTTATGATAATGACAAGTCACTATCATTATGATGGATCATAATAGAAAAAGATACATAAAGTCAAATTCAGAATCTTTAAACAAAATATCTTTAACTAAGTAATGATAGTTGGTATAATACTGCATTTTGCTGGAATGAAAAAAATATATTTATCTGTATACTGACAAACTTTTGAGTACCGTGTAGATAACTGAGTTTGCTAGCTTTGAATCCAACCACATTGTAAAATTAATTTTTAATAACTAGAGAGTAAGAATGAGAGGACCTACAGAGCAAAGTGGTGTGACAGATTGCAATGGATACTTCAGTTAGTTTGCTTTATCTCAGTGTGAATTTTTTTGAGAGTTTATCCATCCGAGATTGGAAACGTGAAGAGGGTTATTTATCTAGACTTTGAATAACTAAAGAGGTGGAATTCTTCAGAATTCAACAAATTTTACAGATTTTGTTTAGTGAATGACTAGATAGGCATCTAAAGGAAACAGAGCATAACATGACATGTGAGAAGTTGGAATTCCATATAAACTGCACCAATCTTTTAGGGGAAAATTTGGCATTTATAAGAAAGTTTGGCAATGAAATATCATGTTGTTGCTAACACTGTAGCAGTTCAACTATGAAAGATTATATGACTGATTAAACAAAAAAGTGTCCTCATTTTCAAGTAAAAGGGAAAAATAGTTTCTTCTTGATTAAAGAAAAAGGAGAAGAAATGGGTGTTCCTCCAGTCATGAGAAAGGAGAAAATAACGAGGGAAATCAATTGTTAGAGAAAAAATCAAATACTAAAACTCAAAGAGAGAAGACCATGACATCCTCTTGGAAAAATACTTAAAAAAATTTGCTCAAGAGGAACAAAAAAATTGGGGTTCACCACTTAGTGTGTTGGTTAAGAGGTGGGTATTTTGTTGTCCCCACCAAGGTTCAAACCTCCATTGGGTCATTGTGATCGCAGGCTTCTGCCTTTGTTGATCCAATGCACTCGTGGGTTTGGGCCTCAACTTTGTTAAATGGGGATGAGATCCCTCATTTGTGACCTCACTAGTTCATAGCTCCAAGTAAAAGTGTTTCACATGGACCCTGAGGGTGTGTCGTGCCAACACCACCGGTCACCTTAAAAACTTTACCAAACACTTATTTGAAAAAAAGGAACAAAAACCTATTGCTAATAGAATAAATTTATGTGCTCTGTTTGAAATTTTCATTAGGAAATGAGAATAAAATTGAGACTACAGTTCTACAGGCTATCATTATATAGTAATGTTTGAAATTACATTCTTGTTAAAAATGTATTGGAGTTGGTCAGGTGTAGTGATTTTAGTCAAAGAATATTTTCATAAATAAAGAATTACTTAGAGAGGCAACATGGTGATGAAACTTTGAATTCTCATAGCTACTCTAGAAATAATACATATTTATCAGTTAGTAATTGGTTGTTCTCTGAAAATCCTTTTTTCCATTAGTAATAGGTTGGTTAGGGAACTACACAAGTACCATGTCACTCTTCTGACCACTACCCTCTAGAGTAATAAACAATGCAAGGAGAAAAGTAAAAGAAGAGGAACCAAAGAAAGTTAATGTGCTTAAAAGGGCAATTCGTGATTGCATTCAACTAGACTGGGGGAGGCTTGCATAAAATATGTAAATATTACAGTGTTTTGTTTAAATTGATAGATGGAAGAAGAATTTGGGTATTAAGTTCTGGAAGAAGAGGAGTCCAAGGAAGTTAATTTGCCAATTTAAACAACTAGAGTGAGAAAATATGTAAAAAACCTAATTTAATAGTATTGCATATCAGAATTGGACAAGTCGTGACTACAGGAAATATATAAAATGGATGCAAGATGTTTGTGATACTGCTTGGTATGTAGAGGACATAGTAGAAGAATGTACCATCATATCAACCCTCAATCATTTGTGGGTTGTTATACAAGATCTCTGTTTTGATATATCATGGGTAAATAAATTAGAAATGTGAGAGGGAGAAGGACATCCATAATGCAAGATGAAAGTGAACTCAAGCTAGTTAGTGAATTGTGTCATTCACCTGAAGCCTCAACTAGTTCACCTAAAAGAGGCAAACCCTTAAGAAGATTATTCAGATGAGATATGACTTGCTACCTCCTGTTCTTAAACCTTATTTTGCATATTTTTCTCTATTTCAGGAAGATTAAGAAATAGATTTTGAGTATGTCATAAATCTATGGATAGGAGAAGGGTTCATTTCACAAGGAGATGAAAAGTGGAATATTGGATGGGAATTTATGTCTCAATTTTCTATGTTTGATTTGGCTATTACCATATTTAAAGAAAATAAATGTGCATTTTTATTTGAAGAATTCTTCATGAAATTTCCCTACACACATAGAAACTACCAGAGGATTATGTTGCCAAAGAAAGATATGAATGATAGTTCCCTAGACAAAAAGATTAATAATTGTGGGCAGTCTCTCTACACTCTATATTTTTTTCAAAACTAGACAGTAGAAATATTCACTCAAACTTATTTGACAGTGGAAGAGTACTGTGGGTACTCTACCTCAGAGGAACTAGAATTTTTGCATTACCATAATCAATTGGAAACTTGAAGCTTGTCTTAGTCTTGAATTTGTCTCAAACACATATTGGGAAGGTGCCCTAGTGTTTTAGAAAACTTACCAATTTGCGGTTCCTTGATATTTTAGGTTGTAGAAGGTTGGTAATGGTGCCTCTGTGGATGAGCTTAAATGTCTACAACATATCAATATAGAAGGAAGTTTAGATCTGTTGCAACAATGTATCCCCAAGGGAATATCAAAGCTACCATATTTGTTGATGCTTATTTCAGATGATTTGGGTCTCTCCAATGGAGATAATAGATTCTTAAAACTGGAGGATGTGGGTAATTTGATTCACCTCCAAGAACTCTTGATAAACTTTTAAAATAATCAAGCATCTTACAGAAGTATGGAAATAGTAATTGGGCGATTTGTGAAGATGTGTAGTTTAAGAATGCATGAAAAGAGTAGAGGGATTGTTGTGGGGGTAGTTGATCTTACTCTTGGATTACCATATCCACCTTGTCCCCTTATAATGATGGCTATGAAGTATTTTGAACACCTTTGCCTTTGTGGATTTTCTATGCCAAGTTGGATAAGTAGATTTCTAAATCTCAAGATACTCAAGCTGATTGTTTCCAAATGTGTTGATTACACTACACTAACAATAGGAACCCTACCTAATCTAATGATCTTAGAATTCATAGGTAATGAGAGTTTCACAAAACAAAGTGATTTTGGAATTTCTAGAAATTTTAATAAACTCATTTTCTTTGAAATTGGGATATTTAAGAACTTGGAGCAATTTTTGAGAAAAGAGATGGGAGCCCTTCCATGTATGGAAAAACTGATATTTAAGTAGTTGCCAAATATGAAGAGTTCCAATTAGTCTTGAACTATTCAAGAGTCTCAAGGAGTGCACATTTGAGTCCAAAGGGATATCAAGGGCCCCATTGAGGGAAGGCAGTCACAATTGGGAAAAAGCCATCCAATAATCTAAGAAATCTAGATAATAAGTAACTAGAAGGTGAAAAAGCTCAAGCTTTGGAAAATTTTTTTGCATCTATGCTACCTAGTTGTAAACTCTATTATACAACAAGATTCAAGAGCCCAAGGTTTGCAAGCTGGCTACAAAATCTGACCATACTGAACCACCTCTTTCTCAGTGCACTGGACATATCTCTTTAAAGGAAGAATTCAGCCAGTGGGGTGAAGTTATTACCTCTCTTGCCAATATTACAAATCTTGAGATGTATGAAATATCACTTCCTCCCTCTGTAGCCAATCTCTTTAGACTAGTTAACTTTTTAGATGAAGTTCCCACTGATATATCCCTTCTATTTACAGACCATAATTGAATCGTAACTATAGTTTTGTTTGAAATTGTGTTGCTGTTTAAAAATGTAGTACTCTAGAAATACAAAGTTCATATGCATTATTCATGCATAGTACTCTTAACTGAGATCTATTATTGTACACCTTGTTGTTATTTGAACATTTTTTCTCTATATATAAGGATAGGCCAAAAGGGCCATGTTTATTGGTAAGCTTGGTGATACATTATTCTATTCCAAAAATAAGTGTTGTACATCTATATAAGCATATATATTTAAAACATGTAGGTTCACCTATACTTTTATCAACTAAGGGGATAAAACTTATAAGCTGATAAATATATGATCTACATGTAGTACTTTAAATAGATGTCATATTACAAATTTAAAGAAACGTTAGAGATATAATATAATGTTTAAAATAGAGAGTTATGTTTGTGAATAACACATATATTGGAGTTGGTTGGGTGTAGATATTTTATTAAAAATACCATGTCATAAATAAATAAACACTCACAGAGGCAAAACGATCATGAAACCCTGAATTCTCATTAATAATCTGGAAATAAGGCTGTATATGAGAAATAGAGAATAATAATACATATTTATCAATTGGTAACTAACCATTCTCTAAAAATCTTTTTTTCCTTTGGTAATAGGTTAGTTGGGGAAATGACCTATACAGGTGCCTTGTCCTTGAATTCTTATTGCTACTCTAGAAATAATAATAATAACACATACCACATTTTTGAAACCCTTGTTTAATGCTCAGAAAATTGATTTTTTAGGTTTGAAAATTCAACTACCTTTTTAAAACCCTTGTCCAATATTCTAAAAATTGATTTGTAGGGTTTGAAGATTTAACTACATTTTCAAACCTTTGTTCGGTGCTGTGAAAATTGATTTCTAGGGCGTGAAAAGTCAAATACATGACGTTCAAACCTTTCCCAATTGTGGAAAAACCTATGAATATATCACAAGCATGGTAATGCAAAATCATGGAAGATGTCCTAATTCTTTATTTAATCTAATTAGGACTATTTTTAAAGCCAAGGAGCTAGTGGAAAAAGAAAGTTTTGGAAGAATTTACCCTTGACTACGCCTCTTTCTCTATTCTGGCTATTGCTATAACTGCCCTCTGGAATGTTATTACTCTTGTTAAGAATAGGAGTCGAAGGAAGTTAATGCCCTAATTTAAACAACCAGAGTAGGAGAGAAAATATGTAAAAAACCTAATTTAATAACATTGCATATCAAAATTGGACAACTCGTGATTGCATAAAATATGTAAATATTCTAGTATTTGTGATGTAGGGCACCTCCTGCAATTTCTATTTCACTGTTATTTTGTTTGTAATAAGGATTGATTCTCTAGGATCACCCTAGTGTGTTCATGTGTGGGTCTATTGTGTAAGGTGAAGGACCCTAAGGTAAGTTATAAACCTATGGGTTCCTGAAACCATGTTAGACCATGTTAGTCTCTTTTGGTGATTTTAGTCTTTAGTTAGAAGCTTATGTTTTGAGACATTGGGATAGGCTCTTGGCATGTTTTAGACCTCTCCCACACCATTGGAGGTTGGTAGTGTTGGCACTTTACTCAAAATAGCAACTTTGACAAATGTTGCAGAAAAGTTGTCTTTTTGCAAAATGTTGCATGAGCAACTTTTGCAAAATGTTGCTTGAAGAATGAAAACTCAAATGTAAATGGCCACACAAACTTCTTAGAGCATCTATAATGCCAAGATGATGGTATTTGATGTTCTTATTCCTTCTAGGAAGGTTAGAGTTTATTGTGTACGAAGCTTGATGTTCAGAGAGGGAAATAGAAGAGTTTTCTGAGTTATTTGGAGTGTGTACGTCCTGGTACGGATTCATTTTGTGGATCAAGTTGCAGAACTTTGTGATGCTTTGAGTTACTTCAACATTCCAGTTGGTCTTATTTGTTTTTGTAAAGTTTCATAGGAGTTAGAGATTTTTGTTTACTCATTGTCTGAGAATCCCTAGTTTACTGGGTCTCCAAAGATGTGATCCTAACTTGGGATTTATCTAGTGGATCTTCTCGGCTACTTGGAAAATACAAGTTAGGATCATGATTTATAAGATTCCTAAAGCTCAGAAGCTCAATGTTGGTTCTGTGATTTTTGAGACAAAGCCCTAGGCTAATTATCTCTATGTAATTAGCCTCGTTCTTAAGTACAGTCACATGCATGTGAACTATATGATTGGGAGGATCAAATCAATGGGGGATCTAGACCATTTTGGGGTAGAGGAAACTATCTAAGCCCTTGTGCTCATTCTGTGAACCCACCTTAGACCACCTTCTTAGTAATCCAAGCCTAACCTAACCTAAAAATTCTTATCACATCCTTTTTCACTTTGGCATCTCCTACCCGCAGCACAAAGCGCCCTCTCGGTCCTCCTTGTTCTGGACACACTAGGCTTATGATACCTCATAGAGATCATAAAGATCACACTCAGAAGCAACACTCCATCACCAGTGTTACTCAGAGATAGTCCAAGGCTCCTTCTAGTCTCGGATCATATCCTTTAGTGCTTGATTACTTCTCACCCGGAAAGAGCCTCTAGGTGCTCTCCCTGGTTCTTCTATTTTCTATTTTTTTCTTTCTTGTTACTCTTCTTTCCCCGGACACCATTTGGTGCTCCTGTTGTTGGTTGTTTTTCTATGTATGTTCCCAGTCCCTTAGACCCTTGGTGGTCTCTTGTTGGACATTAATAATTTATCTTATCTTATCTTATCTACAAAATGAAAGGATGGATGAAGAAAATAACCCTATCTCAACATAGAAGAGGATGTTAGTAGAAATAAAAAGACAGTTTGTACCAGAGGACTATGAGATCACCCTCCATAAAAAGTTGCAAAATCTAAGGCAAAAGGACCTTGCTGTGAGTGGGTACACTGAAGAGTTTCATAGAATGACCTTGAAGGACAAATTCCCAGAGAGTGAGAAACACAAGCTTGAAAGGTACCTAAATGGACTGAAGTATAGCATTCAAGATGAAATGAGTTTATTCACCCCTGAATCAGTACATAAGCATTTTCAAATAGCACTAAAAATTGAAGAAAAAAAGATGAGGAGAGGAGATCAAAATAAAATAGGTAGAGGGAGTAATTTCAGAGGCAAAGGTAGGTTCAATGGTAGAGGTCCATTTCAAAGAAGTCAAGGAGAGTTTAGTAACCATGAGTCAGAAGGAGAACACAACAATAGAGGCAACTTCAGGGGAATGAGATCAAAGAGTAGAGGGAGATTTGGTGGAAGAGGACATAGTGTCTTCCCTAGGAAGTGTTTTACTTGCAATCAAATTGGACACCAATCCTTTAGATGCCCTGAGAAGAATGGCACCAACAAACAAGGAGAGGATAGAAGAGTACAACTCACACAAGAAGATGACAGTCAAAGTGTATCCTCCTATCATTCTACAACTTCAAGACCTAAAAATCCATAACAAGGACAATGCGTCATGATGCAAAGGACACTCCTAAGAGTACCTACTACTGCAGAACCACCTAAGAGGAAGTCATTATTCAGAACAAGCTGCAAGGTGAATAAAAAGGTATGCAAAGTTGTAGTTGACTCTGCATCCACTGATAATATTTCATCTAGGGAGTTAGTTACTAAGTTAAATTTTCATGTAATCCCTCATCCTTTCCCTTATAAAGCTTCTTGGTTGACAAAAGAGAAACAAACCGTCATCAATGAACAAGTTTGGGTAGATTTCAAGATAGGGGAGTATACAGACAGAGTTCTATGTGATATCATAGAGATGGATGCATGTCATTTGCTAGTAGGTAGACCTTGGAAATTTGATGTAGATGCCAAGCATGATGGAAATTCTAATGTATATACTATAGTTAAGGATGGTGTTGAGTATGTGATGAATCCACTCCCTGGTTGTGAGAAAGAAAAACATGTTACTAGTAGTGTCTTGCATGTAGGAGAGAAAGAATTCATGAAGGTACTAAAAGAAAGGGATACACCTTGTTATGCATTAGTAGTGAGACCCAAAAAGATACTAGTGAAAGAGCCAAAGGTCAAGGCCCCTACTAGGGATGTAGGCCCCAAAGAGGTCAAAGCACTGTTAGACCAGTATAAGGGTATCATAGCTGAGAGTACACCAGAATCTTTGCCACCTGAAAGAGAAGCGAGTCACTATATAGACTTCATACCAGGGGCCACTCTTCCAAACAAAGAAGCATACAAGATGACCCCTAAAAAAAACCAAGAGACAGCATGATAGATTGAATAATTGTTGTCAAAAGGTCTCATTAGGAAAAGTGTGAGTCCTTGTGCAATCCTTGCAGTCCTAGAACCCAAGAAAGAAGGCACATGGGGACTATGTATGGATTCTAAGGAAATCAATAGGATAACCATAAGATATAGGTTTCTTATGCCTAGAATAGAGGATTTGATGGACTGTTTAGGGGGTGCAAGCTATTACTCCAAGATAGATCTCAAGAGTGGTTACCATCAGATAAGAATCAAAGGGGGAGATGAATGGCTTGTGATTCCTTTTGGTCTCTCAAATGCTCCAAGCACTTTTATGAGACTAATGAATGAAGTGTTGAATCCCTTTCTTAATAAATTTGTTGTTGTATATCTTCATGATATTTTGATCTTTAGCAGGAGCAGAGAAGAGAAACTCAAGCATTTGGACATGGTAATGAGAAAACTCCGTGAGGAATAGTTAAAGATAAATATAGAGAAGTTTGTATTCCTTCAAGAAGAACTTGTGTTCTTAGGTTTTGTGATCTCCAAGAACAGTCTCAAGATGGATCTTTCCAAAGTTTAAGCCATCCTCAATTGGCCACCTCCTAGTACTCCTTCAGAGGTAAAGAGTTTCCATGGTTTATGTAGCTTTTATAGGAAATTCATCAGAAATTTTAGTGGTATATGTGCTCCCATTTTCAACACCATTAAAGGTGGAAGAAAATGCATATTTTCATGGAACAATGAAGCTAATGAGTCCTTGGAGTTGTTGAATAAAATTATTGTAGAGCAACCTATCTTATTCCTACCGGATTTTCACAAGGTGTTTACAGTGAAATGTGAGGCAGGCAATAAAGCCATTGGAGGAGTCTTAAGCTAAGAAGGAAGGCCAGTTGCCTTTTTCAGTGAGAAACTCAATGAAGCTAAGAAAAAATACTCTACTTATGATCTTGAAATGTATGCAATGGTTCAATCACTTATGAAATGAAGGCATTATTTGTTGCCCAAGGAATTTTTAGTCTTTATTGATAATCATGCACTTATCTTTCTGAATAGACAGGAGAAACTTAATCACAGACATGTACAATGGATGGAATTCTTATAGTCATATAGATTTTCTACCAAGCATAAGAAAGGGATTGTAAACAAAGTAGCTGATGCTCTTAGTAGGAGACACCTAACCACCCAAACCATTCAATTGGAGAGTGTTGGAGTTCATTCCTTGAAGGATATGTATACTATAGATGAAGATTTCAAAGAGGCTTACCAAATTTGCACTGAGATGATAGACAAATACCACACTGATTTCTCAAAGTTTATTGTGTAGGATGGTCTTCTTTTCAAGGGTAGTTTATTGTGTGTCCCAAAAGGATCCATGAGGGAGAACATTATCAAGGAAAATCATTATGGAAGCCTAGCTAGTCACTTTGGGGTGGATAAAACATTTGATCTTGTTAGAAAGTTCTACCACTGGCCCAAGTTGCAAACAGATGTTAGGATTTTTGTGGAAAGTTGTTCAGTTTTCCAACAAGCCAAAGGGCACACCTCCAATGCAGGGTTGTACACTCCTTTTCTCATCCCTTCAAAACCTTGGGATTCAGTAAGTATGGACTTTTTCCTAGGTCTTGCAAAGACCAAGTTTGGATTTGATAGCATTTATGTTGTAGTTGATATATTTTCAAAGATGACACACTTCGTTCCTTGTAGAACAACTCATGATGTATCTCACATAGTAGGATTATTCTTTAGAGAAGTTATAAGACTTCATGGACTCCCACTGTCAATCATATCAGATAGGGATCCTAAGTTTTTAGGACATTTTTGGAAAACACTATGGAGAAAGCTAGGAACATGAAATGTTTCTTTGTCATCTGCATATCACCTATAGTGTGATGGTCAAACATAAGTCATAAATAGGTCCCTTGGAAACCTTTTACGATGCGTCACCCAAGAACATGGAGCCACTTGGGATACTATCATAGCACAAGCAAAATTCTCATTCAATGATTCAGTCAATAGGACTAGTATTCGTTTAACTCCATTTTAGATTGTATATGGTACTCACCCTGTTATGCCCTGCATACCCGTCCCTACATTTTGTGGGCTAAATATTGGGTCCCCCTTTTTTCTTTTGCCTTGTTCCTTTTTCTTTTCTTTTTTTTTTCTTTCGGCCTTTTCTTCCGCGAGGTCATTGTTTTCTTCTCTTTTTGGTTTCTCTCCCTCTAGGATCCGATCCCGAAGTGTTTTTGTTTCTTTGTGCTAGCTGAATTTTGGACTCTGGGATTCTTTGTTGTTACTTCCTCTTTTGTTAGAGGGTGTGTTTGCATGGGATCCCCAGGCCCAGAGTCCAGAGGTTTTCCTTTTCTCGGGACTCGTGGAAGGAAGCAGTGCATTTTCACCCTAAAGGTATAAATAAAGTTTCACTTGTCATTTTCACATTTTCTGCGAACAAATTACCCAGAGTGAATTTGTGCTAAGTGTGATTTGCTTTGGGAGGTTTAACAGTGTTTAGCAGTGAAGATGGTATTCGAGCTTGTGTGCGCTTTCATCTTTCTTGCAAGTTTTTTGGTGTTCATGGTTTGTGGAGCTTTCTGGTTTGCAGAGCACCTCCCGTGCTCCTCCTCCCGCATTTCCTAGTTTCAAGGTAGGCCCTTCGGCTTCTTTCTACTTTCCTTTGTTTTGCTTCATTATTTCTTTTCTAGTTTTCCTTTTTTACTTTGGTTGCTTTCTATTTTTGGTCTTTGTCGTCACCTCTCGTTGGTGGGATGGCTCCACAGGAAGGTTGTCTGCCTCCCTTGTGCTATTTTTCCTGTAAATAGTGTAAATTCTTGTAAGTTTTGTAAGTAGTTGTAATTTCTGTGTAAATTGTTGTAATTTCTCTGTAAATTGTTTATAGTCTGTAGGATAGGGTCATTTCCTGTAAATTTCACCATTCTTTGGATTCCTGTGTAAATTAGGTCTATATATTGGTTTGTACATTGTCGTGTCTGACCCCTCCTATGGAGAGCTCACCATGCTCTCCACGTTGTATACCCTAAGTTTTGATCTTGCCCGCCTGGTATTCGTCTGGTTTGAACTTGGCACCTCGCCTGTTCGAGCCATGGTGGTTTTCTCTCTCCTTCGTCGCTTCATCATTGATGGTGGGATTAAAATCCCCCATGCGTGAGCATTCAAAACCATCCCATCTGGCATTCAATTTGTCCGTGTCTAGACACCTGTCACCATTAATGCCATTACAATGTTTATGCATGACCATGTGATAATGCATGTCAGCCTAGTATGGCTCACTACCTGGTCACTTTGATAATGGCTAATTTCTCCGTACTCTGGGTGCTGAGAAGTCCTTGGGCCATCATCCCATTGTCACATAGACCAAAATCCCCAAAACCCCCGAGTGTCGATCAAATTCCAGGTAGGTTTTTAATTGTTATATTTCCAAATTTTGATGCAAGCTAATGTCTTTTGACAACAGGTGTGAAATGGTGGCGATTTCTCTGAAGTCCATAAAATTGCTTTATATTTTATCACATATATTGACGGTTGTCCGGTCTTGTAGGTTGCAGATCAACCAACAAACAATGTTTGAAGTAACAACTCATCCTGGAAGTCCAGAACTCCTGACTACCTCCACTCGAGCGGCCACTAAGACAAAGGCAGAGAAAATGCTGGCCAAGCTCCCATTAACATCCAAATACCCGAGGGATGGTGTCCTTGTGGCATCCAAAGTGGATTCCAAACTTTAGGATATTACCGACACAAAGGTCGGACCATGGGCAGAACTACAAGGCCTTGTCCGGATGATGTATCAACATCGATCTATCGGGGATGACATGGAAAAGATCATGGCCGCCTTCGGCATTATCAAAGCCACTTGTTTCCCCTGCTCAGTGCAGGCACCAGAACTGATTCTCCACCTGGTGAAGCACTACAACACACCCACCCGAGTGGTTTTTCTTGCTCCTTCCCTACCACTAAATTACCCAGCAACCATAGTTACGCTTGATGCTACCACCTTTGCTTCAGGATTGGGAATCCTCCAGTTCAGAAATGCTACTGTCATCTCCTGGTCTGAGTCATTGAAAGAGTTTGAGAAAGTTCCACAGCCTGCTCGTCAACACCTAAATTCTCACTAGTTGAAGTCCCCTAGAGGGCCTATAAGAAAATGAAACTAGATATCCCCCGCGACGATTTCAAGGAATGTGTATAGGCGGGGTCATATTTTTATGCAGGCTCTTCGGGGAACCCCATGCCAGGGATTTTCAGCATGGATGTATTATTTCCTATACTGCAACACCACTCATGGACAAACCTTTGACTGGGCGACTATTATTGCCAACCATGTGGAATTTCAGCTAAATAATGTCAGTCAAACATCAAAGTTCCACATGACTTCGTATGTATTATGGGCACTGGCACAACAAAGACCCACACTTTGGGGTTTGCAAAAAGTGGGCATTCTTGGGAATGGGCCCGACCAGAATGTCCAGTGGGAACATTATCCCCAGATTCAATGGGAAGCTAGCTTCCCCAATTTTTGTCGGGTAAATGACACTTTCATTTACCACAACATTTTGACACTTACTCAGGATTATGGGTACCAGTTGTCCAAGGAAGCAATGACCTTGGTAAATTTTTACGACAATTATTTCATTCAGTTTCAGCAACATTCTTACATTCGGGTGATAGGGTTCTCCGGAAATCCCTACCTACTCCCCAAGCATTGTGGGGATAGGATTATTCTTTTGGAGTTCTGTAGGAAAATCCTGGAACTTCACGCATTCTTTGCATTGAAGAAGGTTACCTCCATCATGTTCTTGTTCACTTGCAGGAACTATGCTTGCTGTCTTACAACAACCAAAGAGGCTGAAAATGAGTTGAAAAGTCTGGGACTGGCCGAGTTCCACCTAGCAAGGAACAATTTTGACCCACTCGGCAAGATAAGTGCAACACTGCCCCGGGTGTCCACACCACATGAGCCTCACATTAAGGATTTTTGGGCAGATTTCCAGGATGATTTTGACCTCCAGAATCATAAATACTCAAGGATGTCCAAAGGGATGATGAAGAGCCTCGACCTGCGGACCTTTCCAAAAGATTTTTCAGATAGTAGGCCTCTGGAGGATCCATTGTACAAGGCATGGGGGATTGACAAGATGGATCTCCCTCTAGTGGATTGGGACACCCCAAAGATTTTGACAATTGAGGACATCAGCCAGGGTGTCATACAAAGAAGTCACGATTACTTTGCACAAGTGTGCAAGAAAAGCACCTGCTGGGGTCCAATCTTACGGGGGTCAACTTTTGCCTCCAGAGCTGTAGTGCCAAGTAAAGATAGGGGGAAAGAAAAAGAGAGCACCCCAACCTAGGTTCCACCCCCAGATTTGCACCCCATTTTGGAGAAATTTCACATTCAGATGGAGGCATCTTGCCAGCTGAGTCAAACATTGAGCGCCAAGATTTCCCTCGGTCTTCCGGTTACTCTGGTGAGATCTTCCCTCCTGACAGGGTCCCCTCCACTGGAAGAACTCATGAGCTAGTAGACGGAAGCCAAGGAGGAAAATACAACTATTCTGGATGTCAAGGCCCCGCTACAAATAAGAAGAAATAAAAAAAGGGTGGATCATCCCCCAAGCGGAGATGCAGGCACCGGGATGCCAAATGTTCCCCAGGTGGAACTCATCCCTTCTTCTCTTGAACCAGAGGATCCCCCGGTGGTCTCCCCTCCTCACGATGATTTTGATGACCTCTTCTAGACAAAAGATTTGGTGAACTTACATGACGATGTGGTGAGGGCGGTGGAGGAGATAGATGCACAAGAAGAAGTGGCCCCAGAAAAAGATTTTTGGGAGCAGGAACAAGATGAAGCACAAAAAAATCCAAAAGATGTGGAAGAAACACCGGTCCAAGGGATTGAGATAGAACTAAGGCAAACACAAGATGAGCAGATGAAAATGGCTGGGAACCCAAACCTTCGGGAGTAACCGTATCCCCAGTTGTCATGCTCCAAATGCCTCTAGTTACTCCAGGTGATCAAAGGCCCCATAGTGCAACATTCGGCGAGGTCATGGTCTCTACGGCCCAATAGTTAGATCTAGGCTAGACACCTCTGGCCTCTCTGAAATATGTTCCCTTGGAAGAGAATGTCTCGGCGGATGGCGCCGAAGAAGAATAACAACAACAAGATAAGGGAGATAAGCCCGAAAATGTGAATACCGAGACCAAAAATGCTGGAGATGTGGGAAATCCTAGAGATACAAATGTAGATGCCACCGAGGTGGAAGATACGAGAAACCTTAGAGAGAAAGAAAAGGAGTCTAATGCAACTATAGATACCGGGGAAACACCACAAGACCCTGAAGAAGGCCCCAATTCCCAGGCCTTAGCAGCAAGACTACCCCAGCCACTGCAATGGCTAGTGGAATCCCAAAAGAGAAAGGCCCCCGTGGAAGCAAGTGCTCCCGTCTCCTTGGCCAAAATGATGGCCCAAAAACAAGAGGCTAAGAAGCCTAAGAAGGCCCAGACCATCCATACCCTCCAGATCGGTCTGGGAGGAAGTACAGTCGCAGTAGTTGCAACACCTCCCCCAGATGCAGATGCAACAACTATAAGGGCTAAAGATTATATAGTTACAAAAGTTCCTCTGGGGAGGAAAGATAAATAGGGTGAATTAGACTTGTTGAAAGAATCTACCCGGGAAGTTGAGGCCCGGTACGACAAACAAGCACAAAATTTGAAGGAGGAAAGAGAAAAGAATGAAAATTTGCTCAGGCTTCTCGCGGAATTGACACAATTACTGGCCAAGATTCATCCAGAAGCCTCCACCTTCAGAACACTACTCCCATAAGGGGACATGGATGCCCTAAGGGCCATGAAAAAGAAGGCATGAGTTGTGGTAGGTCGATCACTGAGAAAATCAAAGTCATAAGGCAATTCCTGGCAGCGAAACTCCTAGACCTTTATCAGGCCAACAACCTCGTGAGCCAGGTGAATGGAGCTGTCTCTCTATGGGAGAAAGATATAGGAAAATACGAGGAGTGGAGGTCCAAATTAGAAGAGATAATGAGCTTCAGGGAGGAAGCCATTACAGAGACAAGAATTTTGGGAGAAGAGCCCTTTGGATTCCTCCGGGCCCAGCACTCTAGACTTGGCCTTAAGATTGAGGTAAGCAAGAAACTAGTAGAATCCCTAAAGAATAGAATCCTGGGAGTCCAGAATTCTTTGGATTTATACACAACATTTGTAACAATGGTTTCGCAAGTCGATCCCTTCACTACCAGGACTTGTGCCCCGGAAGATTTTGTACTCAACAAATTTGATGAGCTGATGGAATCCCGGTACCAGTCCGCTGGAGCTTTCAATGGAGGGAAAATGTCAAGATTATCCAAGTTGATGCTTCAGGCTCATGAAATAGTAAAATTAGCTGCAGAATTTAGGGAAGGGGCAAGGGAAATTGACAAACAATTTAGGGTCATCAACAACTGATGGGACTGTGTAAAGGACGTAGATGAAGATGAAATTGACCAGATTTTGGAGGCCTTCAAACAAAATAAGGAACAGTAGAGTTCTTTGAACTCCAGAGATTTTCACCAGTGGGGTACAATTTTGTAAATTCATTATTCTTTGAGTGTAAGCTCTTGGACTCTGGAGTTCCAAGTTTGAAGTTTTGTATTCATTCAGAGTGATCCGCGTCCAGGTTCCTTGGAGCCGACCAATCACTGTCTAGTAGTTAATAAGGGGTCAGCAGGTAGGTGATCCTGATAAGGCATTTCAGGTAGAAGAGATGGCTCAGACAGGTGATTATCCTTAGGTGCCTCTCCAACATTAACTCCCTGGTGCACATTGAAGACAATGAGCCACAATCTACAATTATGAGGCATGTAGCCTCGGATACCGGGACAATCAGATTTCTTCTATAAATACCCCGACACTCTTCTCTATGTCGATTCTTCCAGTATTCTCTTCTTGTCTTCTTCTTCTATCTTATCATACCTCTGCACATTTTGAGGTAATTGTAAGTGGTGCAAGTAGTACCAGCCATAGGATAATGTATTCTATTTGTTGAGTGTATAGTTAGATTAGGTTATTTTTAGTAAAACTTTGTGTATAAATAAGAAGTTTGACACCATAACAAGGGTTGGCAAAATTGATGATTTTGTAGTCCAACAAGTAATAGAAGATAACTTTTCATTTTTAGTTATTTCAAGAGCTAAGTGCTCAACTATTCTTAGTAGCTTAGAATTCTCCCTTGGAGCCATGGATGTATTTACCAGTGATGTTGGAACCCTTTGAGTTAATGAAGAAGGAAGAACTCCTTATGACTACTTGTTATGTGTTGTTATGATCTCTAGAGTTAGCGAATGTCTTTTGTGGAGTATGTTTTCTCATGTCCTTTTCTCCTATGTTCTAGTTTAGATTAATGATCTCATCTCCCTTTTCTACTGAATGCATGTGAATCAGTGGTTCTTTATGTATTTTTTATTTAGTGTAGTTTTCTTGCATTGGAGCTTAGTTTGATGTTCTGAATATTTATTGCATAACTATAGGTAGAAGCGTGTATCTAAACTTGATCAATCTTTTGAAGTTTATTTGATAATCCAAATGCTTGTAGGAAACCCCATCCCATTTGAAATCCCCAAGAAGATGAGTAAAAACTGGCTATCCCCTCACACAACAGTCACCTACCCAACTTAGCTCCTCTGCACCGTCAAGACCCGACTACCAGGTGCTTGGCGGCTAGGAGAATTCATTCTCTAGAAAACCTCTTCAGGTAGAGTTGGTCGGTACCCCGGTACCCAGTGACAACTTATCGTCTATTGGTTGAGCCGGTCACAAAGTCCCATCAACACACCCTAGAGGGGTATTGGAACTCAGAGATATCAAAGACATGGACAAAAGAAGTGCACTAAAAGAAGACTTTGTTGAAGCGATGAAGAACATCCATGTACAAGTGCAGAACAAATTGCAGCATACCACTAAGAAGTACAAAGCACAGACTGACAAAAAGAGGAGAGACTTACAGTTCAAAGTGGGAGATTTGGTGATGATTCACCTCAAGAAAGAGAGACTACCCAAGGAGAAATACACAAAGCTTATGATGAAAAAGCATGGCCCTTTCCATATTCTAAAGAAATGTGGCAATAATGCCTATAAGATTAATCTACCTTCTCACATTGGTTTATCTCCTATTTTTAATGTTGCAGATATCTATGCTTATAAAGGTGTTGTTAGTACTCACGATCTTGCAAGTACTCCAGAGCCTCCTACACTCCAACCACTCAAGGAAATGCCCCAAATAACTCCTCCTGAGATTGAAAGCATTCTAGATAAGAGAGTGAACAAGAAAACTAGGAGGGGAACTTACTATGAGTACTTAGTCAAATGGAAAAACCAACCCATTGAAGATGCTACCTGGATGACCCTTGAAGACATTCAGAAGATAGGCTATCCACTTGAAGACCTCCCAACTCAAGAGACTTGAGTTACATTTTCCATGGGGAGTATAGTGCAGGGAACCTCCTACAATTTCTATTTCAATGTTAGTTAGTTTGTAATAAGGAGTGAATCCCTTGGATCACCCTAGTGTGTGCATGTGTGGGTCTATTGTGTAAGGTGAAGGACCCTAAGGTAAGTTATAAACCTATGGGTTCCTGAAACTATGTTAGACTATGTTAGTCTCTTTTGGTGATTTTAGTCTTTAGTTAGAAGTTTATGTTTTGAGACCTTAGGATAGACCCTTGGCATGTTTTAGAACTCTCCCAAACCCTTGGAGGTTGGTAGTGTTGGCACTTTACTCAAAATAGCAACTTTGACAAATGTTGCCAAAAAGTTGTCTTTTTGCAAAATGTTGCTCAAAGAATGACAACTCAAATGGAAATGGCCACACCAACTTCTTGGAGCACCTGGAAAGCCAAGATGTTGGTATTTGATGTTCTTATGCCTTCTACGAAGGTTAGAGTTTACTTTGTACGGGGCTTGATGTTCAGGGAAGGAAATAGAAGAGTTTTCTGAGTTATTTGGAGTGTGTACGACCTGGTACAGATTCATTTTGTGGATCTTGTTGCAGAACTTTGTGATGCTTTGAGTTATTTCAACATTCTAGTTGGTTTTATTTGTTTTTGTAAAGTTTCATAGGAGTTAGAGATTTTTGTTTACTCACTATCTGAGAATCCCTAGTTTACTGGGTTTGCACCAAAGATGTGATCCTAACTTGGGATTTATCTAGTGGATCTTCTCAGCCACTTGGAAAATACAAGTTAGGATCATGCTTTCTAAGATTCCTAAAGCTCAGAAGCTCAATGTTGGTTCTATGATTTTTGAGACAAAGCCCTAGGCTAATTATCTCTATGTTTTTTCTTAATAAATTTGTTGTTGTATATCTTGATGATATTTTGATCTTTAGCAGGAGCAGAGAAGAGAACCTCAAGAATTTGGACATGGTAATGAGAAAACTCCATGAGGAACATTTGAAGATAAATATAGAGAAGTGAGTAGTCCTTCAAGAAGAACTTGTAATCTTAGGTTTTGTGATCTCCAAGAACAGTCTCAAGATAGATCTTTTCAAAGTTGAAGCCATCCTCAATTGGCCACCTCCTACTACTCCTTTAGAGGTAAAGAGTTTCCATGGTTTATGTAGATTTTATAGGAAATTCATCAGAAAATTTAGTGGCATATGTGCTCCCATTATCAACACCATTAAAGGTGGAGGAAAATGCATATTTTCACAGACTAATGAAGCTAATGAGTCCTTTGGGTTGTTGAAGAAAAAAATTGCAGAGCAACCTCTCTTAGTCCTACCAGATTTTTACAAGGTGTTTATAGTGGAATGTGAGGCAAGCAATAAAGCCATTGGGGGAGTCTTGAGCCAAGAAGGAAGGCCAGTTGCCTTTTTTAGTGAGAAGCTCAATGAAGCTAAGCAAAAATACTCTACTTATGATCTTGAAATGTAAGAAATGGTTCAGTCACTTAGGAAATGGAGGCATTATTTGTTTCCCAAGGAATTTTTAGTCTTTACTGATAATCATGCACTTAGTTTTCTGAATAGACAGGAGAAATTTAATCACAGACATGTGAAATGGATGGAATTCTTACAGTCATATACATTTTCTATCAAGCATAAGAAAGGGATTGTAAACAAAGTAGCTGATGCTCTTAGTAAGAGACACCTAACCACCCAAACCATTCAGTTGCAGAGTGTTGGATTTCATGCCATGAAGGATGTGTATGCTATGGATGAAGATTTAAAAGAGGCTTACCAAATTTTCACTGAGATGACAGACAAATACCACACTGATTTCTTAGATTTTATTGTCCAGGATGGTCTTATTTTAAAGGGTAGTTCATTGTCTGTCCCAAAACGATCCATGAGGGATAACATTATTAAAGAAAAGCATTGTGGAAGCCTAGCTGGTCACTTTCGGGTGGATAAAACATTGGAGCTTGTTAGAAGGTTCTACCAATGGCCCAAGTTGCAGATAGATGTTAAGAGTTTTGTGGAAATTTGTTCAGTTTGCCAACAAGCCAAAGGGCACACCTCCAATACAGGGTTGTACACTCCTTTTCCCATCCCTTCAAAACCTTGGGATTCAGTAACTATGCACTTTTTCCTAGGTCTTCCAAAGACCAAGTCTGGATTTGATAGCATTTATGTTGTAGTTGGAAGATTTGCAAAGATGTCACACTTCATTCCTTGTAGAACAACTCATGATGCATCTCACATAGCAGGATTATTCTTTAGAGAAGTTATAAGACTTCATGGACTCCCACTGTCAATCATATCAAATAGGGATCCTAATTTTTTAGGACATTTTTGGAAAACACTATGGAGAAAGCTAGGAACAAATATTTCTCCGTCATCTGCATATCACCCATAGTCTGATGGTTAGACAAAAGTCATAAATAGGTCCCTTGGAAACGTTTTAAGATGCCTCACCCAAGAACATGGAATCACTTGGGATACTATCATAGCACAAGCCGAATTATCATTCAATGATTCAGTCAATAGGAGTACTGGTTTAACTCCATTTCAAATTGTATATGGTACTCACCCTAGAGGGGTATTGGAACTCATAGATATTAAATACATGGACAAAAGAAGTGCACTAGCAGAAGACTTTGCTGAAGTGATGAAGAACATCTATGAACAAGTGCAAACCAAACTGCAGCATACCACTAAGAAGTACAAAGCACGGGCTAACAAAAAGAGGAGAGACTTACAGTTCAAAGTGGGAGATTTGGTGATGATTCAGCTCAAGAAAGAGAGACTACCCAATGAGAAATACACAAAGCTTATGATGAAAAAGCATGGCCCTTTCCAGATTCTGAAGAAATGTGGCAATAATGCCTATAAGATTGATCTACCTTCTCACATTGGTTTATCTCCTATTTTTAATGTTGCATATATATGTGCTTATAAAGGTGTTGTTAGTATTGATGATCTTGTAGGTACTCCAGAGCCTCCTACACTCCAACCACTCAAGGACATGCCCCTAGCAACTCCTCCTGAGATTGAAAGCATTATAGATAAGAGAGTGAGAAAGAAAATGAGGAGGGGTGCTTACTATGAGTACTCAGTCAAATGGAAAAACCAACCCATTGAAGATGCTACCTGGATGAGCCTTGAAGATATTCAAAAGATAGGATATCCACTTGAAGGTAAGTTATAAACCTATGGGTTCCGAAAACCATGTTAGACCATGTTAGTCTCTTTTGGTCATTTTAGTCTTTAGTTAGAAGTTTATGTTTTGAGAACTTAGGATAGGCCCTTGGCATGTTTTAGACCTATCCCACACCCTTGGAGGGTTGTAGTGTTGGCACTTTACTCAAAATAGCAACTTTGACAAATGTTGCCAAAAAGTTGTCTTTCTACAAAATGTTGCATGAACAACTTTTGCAAAATGTTGCTCAAAGAATGACAACTCAAATAGAAACTGCTAAACAAAATTCTTGGAGCATCTGTAACACCAAGATGATGGTATTTGATGTTATTATGCATTCTAGGAAGGTTAGATTTTACTGTGTACGGAGCTTGGTGTTCAGAGAAGGAAGTAGAAGAGTTTTCTAAGTTATTTGGAGTGTGTACGACCTGGTACAAATTCATTTTGTGGATCCAGTTGCAAAAATTTGTGATTCTTTGAGTTACTTTGACATTCCAGTTGGTTTTTATTTGTTTTTGTAAAGTTTCATAGGAGTTAGAGATTTTTGTTTACTCACTATCTGAGAATCCCTAGTTTACTAGGTCTGCACCAAAGATGTGATCCTAACTTGGGATTTATCCAGTCGATCTACTTGACCACTTGGAAAATACAAGTTAGGATCATGCTTTCTAATATTCCTAAAGCTCAGAAGCTCAATGTTGGTTCTATGATTTTTTAGACAAAGCCCTAGGCTAATTATCTCTATGTAATTAGCCTCATTCTTAAGTACAGTCACATGCATGTGAACTATATGATTGAGAGGATCAAATAAATGGGGGATCTAGACCATTTTAGGGTAGAGTAAGCTATCTAAGCCCTTGTTCTCATTCTATGAACCCACCTTAGACTACTTGCTTAGTAATCCAAGCCTAACCTAGCTAATTAGGCCTGTGAGCTTTGCAAGAGTTTAGTGGTGCAGGAGTAGAGTGAAGTGCTAAGGATTTGGGAGGTTTCAAAACTCTATAAAGGGTATCTAGAAACCTAATCAGATTAGTAAGATCCTTCTGTGTTAGTAAGTTATGGTAAAAAAACCCTCCGGATAGGGTTACAAGGAATTCTAGGCCAGTTAGTGTTTGACCATCCTTGGGTCTGTAGAACTAAATCCATTGGTGGATTCTCTATCCTTGGGGTCTAAACAAAGTCTACCATCACTTAGATTTGTTGATCAAATATTCTGGTGAAGATTTTCACTCTTAGGCTTGGGTTAGGGAAAGTGTCCCTAAAGGAGATATTGCAGAGATCGGTGTCTTGGCTTGGAAAGCCACGTTGTGGAAAAAGGGGTTATTTGACCTCTTGGAAAAGTTTTAATACACCCTAGGAAGATAAATGTGGAGTTGGGGTGTTTGAATCAAAAGTTTGAAGTAGTTATGTAAGGAGTGGTAGCTCATCTAGGTCTTCTTGCAGTGCACTCTATATCAATTTGGCTTGTATTGATGATGTAAATTGGTATGGAGTTCTACATACTTGAAAGATTGAATTGATCTTGGTTACTCTACATCATCCACTATTTTGCTAAAAAATGTAAGACCAAAACAAAAACTGGAAAAAAAAATCCTCTTTTACCCTGACATGACAGCCAAAAATCCTCTTTTACCCTCTCTTGCGTAGATTTTCTTTGCCCCTTCTTCATCAAATGTATGAATCTCCCTAATTATCTGATAGGCTTCCCCTGCAAGGTTGCTCGCGCCCATGCA
The DNA here is from genome assembly GCA_018584345.1 of Thuja plicata. Taxonomy (NCBI): domain Eukaryota; kingdom Viridiplantae; phylum Streptophyta; class Pinopsida; order Cupressales; family Cupressaceae; genus Thuja; species Thuja plicata. Next base: position 288,754 of record MU224159.1, read on the forward strand.
CATGGGAAACTTGTCTTACGCTCTCAAACCGTTGAATCTCACGTGAAAATGTGTCTCACATAAACAACTGGTTTTTTATTACAAAAGCTGGATGACGTGAGTGTCAAGAGAAATAATATGCCTGGTCTACGCTTCCTCATTCTTTTGGTGCGTACAAGCCTACCAGGGCAACGCAGGCTCGTAGGTTTAGTAGAGGCATGGAGGAAATTGACAAAGAAACTGAGAAATCCCCATTTAATTTGAAAGTTTGAAAAGTGTTTTCAACAAAAAGATGGTATATATGTATATTTGTAAATCTTTCATTCATTGCATTTCTAGAGATGACATCTTCCTTGTGGGTGCTTCCACATTTTTGCATACCAGGGCATTTTTGGAGGAGAGGGGGGAACAAGACTCAACCCGCATTATGCTTGGATGGATGTTCAAACCATGTTTGAAAATATCCCATTTTGGATGCAGCAAGGACATCAACGAAGAATTTGTGGTTGGGCCTGCCCATTACAAATGCTAGGGAGATGTTAAATCCTTTTCAACAATGCCAATTTCTACAAAATCTTTTATTCATTGCATTCCATAAGACATCTCTTTGAAGCATACTGTCAATAATTCAGGTGTGTTGGTCTTGATTCCACATTTTACCTACATCTTTGGGTAGCATTTTTAAATATAATATCTAACCATAAATCTCCATACCATTCAACTTTGTTATGTTTGCATACCCTATTGCAAAACATCCCATTTTGACCCAAGTTAGGAGTACACTAGAAAAGTGATTGGCTTTACCCCCTTTGTTATGTTTGCATACCCTATTGCAAAACATTCCATTTTGACTGAGGTTATGAGTACACTGGAAAAGTGATTGGCTTTACCCCCTGTCATTTGCATTTTCTTTAATATTTCCAGAGCTATTTCAACCAATGTATTTTTCTACATATTTGTAATGGACATTTTGTCAATTCCACAAGGTTCTCCCACAAACCCCCTAGATCTTTTGAACTTTTTAGAGCTTTGATCTTCATCCTTCTATGAATAAGCTCTTATCAGAATCAAAACATATTGACTTATTTGTTGTATGGTTTTCCCTAGGCTTATGCTTGAGTTTCTCATGCCCACGAAAATCCTTTTCATGTAGTGGTCTCTTGATTTTGTTAGTTGGTGTCCTCTTAGATTTGCAAATATTCCTATTAAATTGAAAATGATTGTCTGGGCTACAATAAAAAGTATTGTTTGCCATATAACAAACAACAATTGATCGGCTAGAATCAAGAGCAGTTTCTTGTGATGTTTTTGTATGCTCGGAAAACAACTTTCATTTTCCTGCAAATCTAATTGCAGTCAACCGCAACAGTGCTGGATGGAGCGGTAGAAATCACTTGTGCTTGCTGCAAAGGTTGAATAAAAGAAGCTACATCTTGTTTGTCTGTGAAGGGCCACTATTTGGAAGTAAATTTTGATCTTGGAAATTCAATTCAGCTTCAATCTCAGAGTTTCCCATGCCATAAGGTACATGTAAGTAGACATTATTATTTGCATTATCTTTGTATTTTGTTAACACGTACTTGCTCACATCAGGAATTGCTGGCACAAAAATATGATCATTCTCAACAAACTGCTTCAAAACTTTCTGGGCATCTTGATATCTCTTCATCTCTATTGACATTCCAGCCACAAGATTGGGATTCGGTTCTATTAACGCTGGGTGTCATTTCTATCTCCCCCTAGAGAGGGGTGTTTGTTGCGTTGCCAGATGTGATGGTATATCTCGTGTTGCGTATGTGTGATTTTTGACCCTTAACCCGTGCCCTCAGTTTCAAATGCTTATAGGCCCTGGGGCATGTGTTGTCCTTGGGTTTAGATGTTTGGAGGGGGCTTCAAAGTGGTTTCACCCCTGCAAACAAGTTATCTGAAAATGGTTTTCCAATCATAGTTTTTTAAATCATAATTTAAGGTGACATGATAGTTTAGACATTGCTTTTCTCTAATCCATAAAAATGACAAGGTTGTGACCTGAGTCCTTAGCACTTGCAATTTGTTTATTTACTTATGTTGTAGGTATTAGGGATAGAGTATTTTATTATTATTTATATTTAGGGGAAAATTGGTTACCGCAAAATGCAACTCTTTCAAAAACTTCAGTGAAAAGTTGGAGCGACACTGAGGAGGAGCAGGTGCGATTTAGATCATTTAATCATGTTGAATTTATTTAGACTCTAAACAAAATACTCGTACAAATTCTAACTCAGTGAACTGCATGTTCCAACCTTCTTAAGATTCACCCTTTTAGGTCATGACCCACCTTCTTAAAATTTACCCTTTCAGGTCATGACTCGTGTTTGATTAGATTTTATTATTGTAATGTTACATTGTTTCCAAGCATGTGGTGGATTTATGTGTTGCTAGGAAGAAAGTTGGCAAAAATGCGTCGGTTTGAGACATGCGTCCACCAAATGTCAGGCAAATTTGGGGCCGCCTATAAATATATATGTATAAAACCATTGGCGAATATAGGCTGTCGATTTGCAGCCGCTTTGAAATTGTAGGCGAATTTTAAAAATTTACCGTATCCAAAAAATAGATTCAATTGGCGATATTGTAGAAGAAATGAAGCAAATTAAATAAACAGAGGGGCGATGGGCCTGGGCATTCAACCCAATATTTATAAAGTTCGGATGATTGGGCAAACCCAATAGATACAATATATTCGCCAAATCCACGATAGCCGACGGGCGACATTCGCCAAATGGCAAATAATCGCCACTAAAATTATCATTGTTTGTATGGTGTATATGAAATACAAATCATTCATAATAACTCCATGACATAAATAAATTTCAATCCTTATGCTATGGTGTATATGAAATACAAATCATTCACAATAACTCCATGACATAAATAACTTTCAATCCTAATGCACATAGCACACACCATACAAATTCAATTTCCATGTGATATAATCAAACCATAAATTTTATATAAACAAGAATATGTATGCAATTCAATTAGACAAATGTTAAATCATAATTTGCATTAGGTCACTACACAATTATAATAAAAAGTAGTTTTACACACAAACCTAATTCACATTTGGCCACCATAGAACTTTAATAAAATAAGAGACCTCAAAGTGACTATTGATGTTCAACTAGGAGGTCTTTGTCACTCTCAATGAGTGCTTTATCTCAATCTTCTGATTACTTGTTTTCAATGCCAATCTTTAGAGCACAAAATTAAGGATTGCCCTTTGGCTGCTCTATGGGTTAAGTCCCAAGGCGTTAGAACCTTTGAGCTCTTTTTAGGCACAGAAAATAGAGGATGCACGGACTACACTAGCTCGCAAGGGGAAGTTTGTCATTTGATATAGCTTCTTACAAGCAACAAAGCTTTGCAACTGCATCAATCACTATTTTAAAACCTCTAGTGAAGTGAAAGGAGTTTAACATTGCCCTACTTTGGTTCGAACCCCTCAAGCTACCTCGGTGTTAACCGCTTAGCTAAACACCTCTACATTGCGACCCTTCTAGGCATGTGGAGGATTGCGATGGAGCTATAGAAAAGTGTAGGGCTCCTTATCCTGGCTTTTAGAAAGCATCTAATTTCTTGCATAATAGCTTCTCTCTTGAGGATGAGGATGACATGCAAGAATTTAAATCATGAATTTCATGTCATGGAATGTCCAAGGTCTCACTGAGTTTACTATAGAAACCCTATCAAGGAAATCAAATTTTCTATTTAAGGAACTTGACAGAAAAAACAAAATGCCTAACAAAACTCCTAGTCCCATCAAAAACCAAGTTCAACATATCACAAATCAACATAAAGTAAATCCTAGATAAACTTAATAAATCTTTATCAAATGAGTATATTGATTAGGCATGCAAGCCCACCACCACAAAACAACTAACACAAGGAAATATAAAGAGCTAATCATTTTTATTTGGGATAGAAATGACGTTCCAATTCTTCAATTAGCCTAGCACCTCTTCTAATCATTTGAATCAACAACTCTAGTTCTGCTGTTCTTTCCCATCTTCTTCAATAACTTCTTGATCTTTGATTGCCCTCTTGAGATACCCCTAACAAGTTAACTCATAATATCATTTATGATCATTATGAGAGTAATGACAACATCTTCCAAAAAATATATTTTTTGGCATTTGGAGATTTCCTTTGTCTTAGTTTTCACCATGTTAACCCTCATACGCTGGTCTGACATTTCAGGCTTGAATAATTTCTTTAGAGATTTTTTCTTTATTATTTCCATTGTCACTATTTTCATTTGGGTTTTTATTTTCTTTGTTGTTTTCTAGGGCAAGTATTGCTCCTGTTTCCCAATGACTACTTTGTTGACTCCAACAATATTGTTTCTTACAAACATCACTAAGATGCCCAACTTATTAAAATTCAAACATGTATTCACATTTCATACTCTTTTGGTTGAATCCATCTCCAATATTTAGATTTGAGAGCAATACTTGTAGGGAGAATGGTATTAACTACTACATTTACATAGATCTTGACAAAAATCAAACTCAATTTTTGGTGGGTTACCTTATCTTTAGGGACCTTTCCCCCACCAGTTTATCAACATAGGATACTAAATCTTCATTTTCAAAGGATTACAAACTGAGAGGCAGTAGATAGGTGAGGATGCTAATCAATTGCATAATGTCATACTAATTCACATTAAGTCACCACATAATTTTACAAAAAAAGAGTATTATGTACACACATGATGCAACAACAACATAAAAGTATTATGAAAATATACACGTTGGTCACAAAATACAACCATAAAGTGATGTTTATGCAATTGACTTGTATACATATTATTGTTTCTATAAAACATATGATTATATCACATGTAAATTAAATTTTTATGGCGTATATGTAATAAAATTAATTATATCCAAATCAGTGATATAAATATCATTCAATCTTAATGTAGTCAAGCACACAAAATACACCTTACAAATTCACTTTATGCATAATATAATCATAACATAGTTTTTGTATGAACAAGAAAATGTATATATTAAATTTATGTTATAATTATTACATGTGTAAATTGAATTTGTATGGTGTATATGGAATACAAATCAATCACACATAACTCAATGATATAAATACAATTCAATCCCAATGCACACAAGCACACCATATATACATAATTTAATATAAATAAGAACATGTATACAAGTCAATTTCATAAATGTAAAAACCTAATTCATATTAGGGCACATACAACATTAATAAAAGTAACTTTAATAAAAAACATTTCTCATCAGCTCACCATACAACTTTAATAAAAGAGTAGCTTTAAGTACATACATGATGCAACAACAATATAGAAAGCATTTTGCACATATATGCATTAGCCACATAATACAACCTTATTATGAATTAACATTTATACAACTGAATTGCATACATATTCTCATTTGTGTCATATATATGTTATGATTACATCACATGTAATTGAATTTATATGGCGCATATGGAATACAACTCAATAATATAAAGGTTGTTCAATCCTAATGCACACGAGCATACGACATACACCATACAACATTAATTTACACATGTGATTTAATCATGAGATACATTGGCCACACACATAACCCTATTATGGAATAAATATTTATGCAATTGAATTGTATAGGCATTCTTGTTTGTATCAAATTTATGTTATGATTAAATCACATGTGAATTAAATTTATATGGTGCATATGGAATACAAATCAATTATATAAATGCCATTAAATCCTAATGCACACACACATACACCATACACCATACAACTTTGATTTACACATGTGATGTAATCATAAGATAAATTTTATATAAACAATAATAAATATACAAATAAAATTGCATCCTAATACATGCACACACAACATACACCATACAATTTTAATTTGCACGTGATGTAATCATAAAATTAATTTTATATGAATATGCATAAAAGTCAATTGCATTAATGCCAACGCCCCATTCACATTAGGTCACCATACAACTTTAATAAAAAGTAGTTCTATGCACACACTTGACGCAACATCAATATAAGAAGTATTTTTCACATATACGCATTGGCCACACAATACAACCCTATTATTGAATTAGTATTTATGCAATTTAATTGTATACTTATTTGTTTGTATCAAATTTATGTTATGTTTACATCACATTGGATTGAATTTATATGGTGTATATGGAATACAAATCAATGATATAAATCCTAATGCACACACACACACACCATACACCATACACCATACAACTTCGATTTACACATGTGATATAATCATAAGATAACTTTTATATAAACAAGAATATGTATACAAGTAAAATTGCATAAATGTTTGAAACCTAATTCTCATTACGACACCATATAGCTTTAAAAAAAAAAAGCTTTATATGTACACCATAAAGAGTATACGAATATACATATTGGGAACACAAAATAACCTTAATATGAATTATCTTCATATACATGTCATACAAATCAATCACATATAACCCAATGTTATAAATAATTTATATAACTCATGAGATACATTTTCGAAAAAAGTGTATTTGTATTATATTTTAAAAAACTTAATAATTACTTTATGATGTAGCTACAAATATTACTTAAAAGGATAAACCACCATCCACAACAATAATATCTTTGATTAATTTAAAAAAAATAAAAACAAAACCAAAATGAAATAATAGTAATAGAGAAACAAGAGACACTCTCAAAGATGTCCAAGGCCATCTTGTGAGAGTTTTTGGAGGGATATTTCTACCCCTACTAAAAAAAAGGTATATATTTATTAATTTTAATTGTTGAGAAATGTTTACAATAAATACAAATAATCAATTTAAATGAAATGTTACTTAATTTTGTTCTTTTATTTCACTGTGAAAATTATCTTTTCTTCCAAGTCTTGAATCTTCTAAGCTTTCATTGTCGTACACAAATGCTCCAATGACTTCTATGCCTTCCAAGTCCAAGCATCCTGCATATTGTTCATTATACAAATAAACTTATAATCAACATTAGTGCAAACTCATGGAACAAACCTCATTGAATTCGTTGAAAGACAATGAAAATAGCGAAGAAGTGAAGAACTTGCATCTCTACTTATATGTTCCTAGACACAAATGCTATTGCTAGATATGATGAAAACAACTAAGAAGTGAAGAACTTGCAGATAGCTAAGAAGTGAAGAGCCTGTAATCAACATTAGTACGAATTCATGAAGAAAACCTGATTGAATTTATAAGATCAATCAGATTTCCACAATCCATAAGTATAGTTAAATACTTTTGGATAAGATTGTGTGGAGTTTTTTCATCAATGTTTTGGATCACACTCCATGATTTTTCTCTCCTTAATTTCTCTTGAGTGTCATCCGAAATGTCGATGAAAAAACTTGCACACAATCCAGTACTGATTGAATTTGTTAAAAGATGCAATGAAAATAGCTAAGAAGTGAAGTAATTGTATCTCTACTGGAATCTTTCAGGGTCAATTCCTCCATTGATAGGAAATCTACAGGAGCTGAGGGAACTAAAACTGTCTTTCAATTTTCTGGAAGGAATAGAGATTTATTGATCCATTAACAGATATGCACAAACAAAATTATTCGATAAATTTATAGCTCACAAAGTGTTCAAGCTCTTAAATATAAGTATAAAAATTCCTTTGAAAATGGCATGTTTCATAGAAATGTTTTTCTGAGCGGAGCTGGGGGAGCTAAAACTGTCTTTCATTTTTCTGAACGGAGAAACTTGGCTGCCCTCAATGTCTTAGACACGTAGAACAACCAGCTATTAGGAGAAATTCCCACCTCTATACAAAACTGTCAATATCTCTTTAAACTCAGGCTTTCAAATAATTCTCTCACGGGATCCATTCCAATGGAGATTGTAATGCTTGCAAATCTACAACGATTTCTGGACTTATCTGGAACAATTCCCACTTCACCTGGTAATTTAGTGAAGTTAGAAGTATTCCAGAGCTTGCAGATCTCAGTAGCTTGAATAATCACTATTGCAGGTGTAGTGGGTTTTGTTATTCTGGTTGGAATTGTTCTTTTCCTATTTTTGAGGGTTTCATCAGCCTGGGACCTTCCTATATATACAAAAGCCAACAAAGTGGGTAGGCAAAAGTAAATCTTAGTAATCTATATATATAATTACAGGGCTGAAATGAGTAGTGGAGAGTTATTTGTAGTGAAGAAAACTGTCGTCTATGATCCACTTCAAATTGGTTGGCTGCTATTCTCACCAAGGCACAAATTTGTTGGTCTATGATTTCATGCCAAGAAGCTGTTTGGCATGGCCGAAGGTGTTGCGAATCATCAAATCCAGTAAGATTCTTCTGGATTCTGAATGTGAAGCCCATGTGGATAATTTTGGGCTGGCAAAGTCTGCGGATGTATCCAAGCCAACATTTTCTACGTGCTTGTTTGTTGATTATGAAATCTATATTTGCTCTCAAGTGCACTAAAAGTATGTCAAGTATGATTTTTCCATTGTTTGGAATACCAGTTTTTCCCACAATTTACATAATAGCTTGAAAGTTAAGTTTCCGATGGAGGACAAATGTGTGTTCCTTTTGTCTTTGGTTCTTTGAAATCTAACTACTGCATCTTGCAATGTTTGAAGAAGCTTATTTATCTAGAGTATAGATACACGATGTCCTTGCAGAGATAGCAAGCACTGGGAAAATCAGCAGGAGGAAATTCTAGAGCATTGGGACAGCTTGGAGAATGAACAATTTCACTTTCTAAACTGCAATGATTATATATGCGCTTTGGGCTGGATTTCAGTCCATGAGATGTAACACAAGGCATAGCTTTCAGAATGCTCCATTCCAGCTTGCAACGAGGGTTTCCGATGGGTCAGATTGCTTTAAGAGTAAACTCGACAGGGGGTTTGAAGAATTTAATAGGGTATTAGATAATTTCAAGTGGGCATGAATAGAATTTAGGATGAGGGGGTATAATTTGGGATTTTCGGGAAGCTAACTTTTTGTTTGCAGTTAACAGGTTTTGATTAGAACCTATCACAATTTTGAGTTGTGATCCAAGCAGGAGTCCTCCGCTATTAGTAAGAGCAGGGCCACCATTGTTGACCTCATTGTTGTTGTTGCTGTTGTGGAGGGCTGCAACAATTCCTAGACCAATGCCCTTTGAGTCCATCTCTCCTAGGGCCTTGGAGACACACTGCAAACCTTCAAGGCCAGACATTGGGGATCTGACCTGTTTTTTTATACCAAAATGTCTTGATATCCAGAAACTCACTTGCTATTGAAAGACGTTGCAACAGTAACTCGATTGCTATGGAAAGCCATTTGCAGCAGCTGCACAACTTCTACAGAAAGACATCTGCAGTAGTTAAACAACTGCTATGTAAATCTGGCATCCACAGTTACAGGACTTCTATGGAAACATGTTCTGGCAGTTGCATGCAGTTGAAAAAACCAGGTTATATAGTTGTGTGGTGATCTTACAGGGAAGCTCTTCAAAGGAAAAATAATCAGTTGTATTTATTGACTCAAGTCTATTTTAGCAGAAATAAACTCTTCAAAAAGGGGAGTATCATAAAAATGTTGTGGACAGTGTAATGCTGATATAGAAATGACAAAAGAAATACACCTGTAGTTTGATTTGCCATGATGGCTTTAGTGGAAATTTTCACAGCATGCACAGACCAAAATTGACGAAGGAAAATGAGAAAGGAGAGGGATACATAGGGTTAATATGGAAGTTGAAGAGTCACATCCAACACTAAATGCCCCATAGTATCCCAAATATACCAATATAATATCCCAACTCCAGGAGAGAAGTTGGACTTCTAACTGCTTCTGAATCTGAGGCTGCCTTTGCACTATTGAATCCTATGAAAATCCTAGGAGTGCTGAAGAATTTGGGTTTATCTCCAGAGTGGTCTAATGAATCAGATATGTATTCAAGATTCAAATGAAGCTTGCTAGGTTTCCTTCGGACAGACCTAGAAGGCTTGCCAAGTATCTTTCTCTTTTATCTTCTCCCTATGTGCAGATAGAGTCTATTTCTATCCGCCTCTGTCATCACACCTGCTACTGTAAAAAAAAATGATGTTGATTCAAAACCTGCTTACCAATGGTATAGTAGAGCTCCACTCCAACGGAGTTTCAAAAAAAAGCACCGATTTTTCAAAGAAGGCAGTTAGGCTAGTCTCCCAACGGCTAGCCTAGCTGGCATCTATGCTCCAACGCTCCTCTGGCAAATGAGAGGAGATATTTGTGAACACAAAGCATGCGTAGTGAAAAATCACAGGTTTATTTGTGCAAGTAGAGCAACAACAATGTGCTTGATTTTTTAAGACATTTTAGGTTCAATCTATTTGTAAAAAACATCTTTCTTCTATTTCTAGAATTTTTAGTTTAATTGGTTGTGTAATAATTATCCTTGGTTACTACCAAATTTTATTTTAACCCAATTCTATTATATCTTAAGCACCTTCTTAATTCACCAAGTAATTTTATACAATAAATTCTCACATCATGACAAAGTCTTGTACCAAAGCTTGAGAGATTTTGTACCAAAGCTTGAGAGTTTTCATTTAAAATGGCTTTACCTTCTATGAATCAAAGAATGGATAGTTTATATACTTCTACACTTAGGCCTCTTAAGAGACCTTGTTGGATGCCTGTATCCCAAAATGATAGGGGTGCATGTAGCAAAAAATGGAACCTCCCATAGCATTCACCCACGCATGTCGATGTGTTAGAATAGTCCTTTTAGCCCCATGAGGTGAAGAACAAAACATATAGCTCTTGGAATGGTTGTGTTAAATATCATTGACACTTTTTTCAACATTGCAACTATTGTCATGCCAAGGTCAAATAGTTTTGAAATAATAAAGACTATTGTAAAGGGACCTTAAATACACTTTTACGTTAAAAACAATGTCTATTGGTGATATGGATTCCAAAAACTATCCCATAATATTTTGTATTATTTTACACAAAGTTCTAATATTAAAATTTGTTATATGCCTATACCCGAGAATGATAGAGATCATGGTTGGAGTGTGAAATAAGACCTACCCTAGCATTCACCGACCCAACTCAATGTGTGGACATAGTCCATTCAATCTCACATGGAAAAACCAAAAAATATGGCTCTGGGAAAGATTGTGTTGAACACCATTAACACTTTTTGCGACATGGCGTCAATTGCCACCATGGTCAAATGGTTTTGAGATGAGAAAAGCTAAGAGAGGATATTGTAGCTGGAATCAATTTGCTAATGTAGGTTTAGATGGAGGACATGGATTATAATAACTATACCATCATTTTATTGTTCTTAGGTACCTTTAGAGACTTGGATTATTGGAAAACTTGGGGAATAAAAGGGGACATCTCCTAGCATTCATGCTTCAACCCTAAGTGTTGGCAATTTGGCACCAAAAGGTGAAAAAAATATGGTTGTTGCTAAGGTTGTGTTGAACACCATTAATGATTTTTGTAAAATTCCAACTATCTTAATTACCATGGCCAAATGGTTTTGTCATAAGGAAAAATAAGAGAGGTTATTGTAGGGGGGAACTTCATGCACCAAGAGGTTTATAAGAACATTTATAGATTCCATGGATTCTAAGAACTACCCTATAATAGTTTTCTATTTTTTGTTCTCAGTTCTCTTAAAGACATTATTGGATTCTCAGTCTTGGAATGGTTGAGATACTTGGGGTGTGAATTGAGACCTCCCCTAGCATTCACCCACCCATCCTAATATTGTATCATAGTTTATTTTTCCCTATGAGGAAAAGAATAAAAAATATGGCTCCTAGAAAGGTTGTGTTGAATCTCATTAATGATTTTTAAAACATTGCATCCATCATCACCACAATCAAATTATTTTGAAATAATAAAAACCAAGAGTTGTTATTATAGATGTCAACAATGCATGTCTAGTGATGTCATTGATATTAATATGTTGTTTGTATTGATGAAAACCCGATGGACTGATGTGTTTCCTTACGTGTGAAAGCTAATAGAGGTCTAAAAATGAGTGTTTAAATGTTAATGTTTCGATGTCTAGTGATTATTTTGAGTCAGTATGTCATGTTTCCAAAAGGTGATAGTATGGGCAGCTTGAATATGTAGGAATAAGTATTTGAAGCCCTTATGGGAGAATGTTATGCATTTCTCTATATAGGAATTTGATGGCTTGCAGTTTTGGTTGTAACATATATGGTATTTTAATGTTTCATTATCTTATTTTTAGGTCCCTAGTAATTTAGAGGTTGAAGTTGTGATTTTTTGTTTGTTGACAGTGAGGTTGGCTGTCAAGAATGGTCTAGAGAAGGCTCTACATTGCTTCACATTACTTGGTATTTCTTCACATTTGTGTTTCTAGGTGTGCATATTTGTGGACATATTTGGAAGGTTCATGCATTGCTTTGGTTTAGAATTCATGTGTTGGTTTTCTCTACAAGTGAAGATATGTTGTTTTGGCATTCAAGATTGGTGTCTTAGTATTCAACATTGTTGCATGTGTTGGTGTCTGGCCAATTCAGTGGATTATCTTAATTGAATTATGATCTTTCAGTTTGTATATGCATTGAAGGATGTGTTGATAGGTTGTAATGGGTCTTATTGTGTCGTATTTAGCTCTATATTATATGCATTGCAGGATTTGTTTTGGCTAGCTAGTTAATGTACTTTAAATTTTTTTTAAATGTTATGTTTGATGTCGATAATGGAGGATGTTGTGTTGTGTGTGATTCATTTAAATCGATGGTGGAAGGCATGATATGATATATTTAGGTTTGATTTATCTCTTGGCGTGGACCACATTGAGTGCAAGTGTTCATGGTGGTCGACTTTGTGTAAATATTGTTTATCTCTACCATGGCCAACTTAGTTGAGGTTTTTGGTGATCAAGTTGATATATATAGGCATGCATATATTTGAGTTGAGTATGTATTGAATGTGGATTGGAAGTGAATGTGATGCATATATGGAAGAGAAAATGTGCAAATATTAGTTGTGATGTGCTTTATTTATAATACATTTTAGAGTTGATAGAGTTTGAGGCAGTGAGTGTGCAAGTTATGTTTGGCATGATATTGGTTTCTTTAAAAGTAGTTGAGGAATATTTCATGGTTATGATATCCTTATTCATTTCAATACATTGATTTATTGTTCCTACTAGAACACAATGATCCATTCTGGTATCTTGTGTAGTTCTATACTTTCTCTGGAGTTGTGCAATTCGATTAGCAAGTCACTTTGTATCTTTCCATATGGTTGTGCACTTTAGCCTGCAAGTCCAAATCAAGAGTAGTGAACTTCCTTGGACCTTCACGTAAATAATTATATTTAATTTATTCATATAGTTAGTGTGATTCTCACCATAGTTTCTCCCACATTGAGTTTTCCACATAAAATATAGTGTTCACGTGTGTGTGTTCATTGTGTTATGATTGATTAAAGATTAGTTGGATAAGGGTAATTGATAAGAGTTTGTGATAGAAAACGTTTAAGGATTGGTCAATACTAATTAACCCCCCTCTTAGTCTTCTAGTGTGTTCAACAATTGGTATCAGTGTCTAGTTCCTCTTGGAGAATATTAACCTCTTAAGGAAGATTCAGGATGGTGCATGAAAATGATCACAAAGTACCAAAGGTTGATGGAACAAATTATACCTTTTGGAAGGTGTGGATGGAATCATGTTTGGAGTCTATGTCATTTTAATCTAGGATATTGCTAGTCAAGGATACAATATTCCACCTCATAATCGTTCTACTCAAGATGAGATCAAGTTGCATGAGAATAATGTTAAGGCTAGAAATGATATTATCAATGGCTCAATTGATTCAAAGTTGTTGAAGGTCAATGCTCTGCAAAACAACAAAGGATGTTTGAAAGAAGTTGAGGAATATCTATGAAGGAGACAAAAATATCAAGAAAGTCCAGATGTAGAGCCTAAAGCATAAATTTTAAACCATAAGTATGTCTGAAGCTGAACACGTTGAGAGTTACCTACATGGAGTGAATGATGGTGTAAGTGCAATCATGTACCTTTGTGGAACTATAGAAGATAATGAAGTTTTTAGAAAATTATTGAGAATTATGCCTAGATCCTACAAACCTAAGTTGTATATTGGGTAAAGTCATGATATGGACATATACACATTGTATCAGTTCTATGGATCAATCTTTGCTTTTGAGATATCATAATTTTCAAACAATCAAGATGCCAAGAAGGATTTTGCATTAAAATATAAAAATAAGATTGAAGATATACCTTATACAAAGCAATGATTTATATGATGACGAAGAAAAATTTGTGAGAAGACATAAGATAGGATCTGAAAAGCATAATGGTTGTAGAGAAGGATTAGGTATAATTTATTAAGAGAGAAGGTTACAGAAAAGGAAGTTATATTGGAGTATAATCCTACAAAAGGTCAAACTGTAATTATTTTCACCAAGGCATTATCAAAAGATACTTTTGAGTATCTCTAGTAGAAGTTAGGGTTTATTTCCCTTCCTTTCTTAAACTAGATGCATAAGAGTGGTGCATCTTTCTAGGGGAAATTTATTGTCTATATTTTGTCTCCTAGATTGACGTAGTTGCTACTCTCAGGGGGGAATGAAGTTTGTGGTTTCCTAATTGCAAGAAAAGTTTAGAGATGGGATATCCTGGATAGGAGGAGGTTTTTAATTGTCTCATATATACTTAGACGGGGGAGATATATTTGGAGAATTATTTAGAGGCTTTTAAATTCTGTACCCTTTGTCTTTATGACAAAGAGGGAAAGAAATATAGTATAAGGGGAGAGAGACTTCAAAAGAGAGTTTCAATTGATGGTTGGTGATTGGTTGTACAAGTGTTATGGTTAATGACAAAGAGGAAGGTTGTTGGTACTTTTAATTGTAATACCCTAATACCCAATCCCTAACACAAACCCTTTGCCCTCTCTTTCTTATTGCAACTCTGAGATTATTACATGAATATCTCAATTGCCTCTAATTATAGCTCTTTGTATGAATATCCCAATGGCTAGCCTCAAACGGAATTTTGAAAAAGCATTTGGTTGGACTAGCCACACAAGATTACAAATGAGTTAATCAATAGAGTTATTGGATTTTGTGTGATCGGTGAGGCACCAAATCTATGGACTATTACTACAAATTTCATTTTTCATTTGACCAAATCCAAATAGGATCACCGAGCCATGACTATCAAGGATATAACTTAAAAGGAAGTGAGATTTGCTTCAATGGTGATTGGATACAAAGTATACCATTCTAGTCAGTTGAACAGTGTGCCTGGTGGAGCTATTCATGCTACATATATAATGGTGAAGGAAGATGCAAAATATGATCTTTGTGAGATGTTGAGGATTCGATTCTTAGTGAAGATGGAGAAGATCAAGAAAGATAAGAAGCATTCATTCAAATATGGATCACTCCTGGTATGTATGTACTTTTACTTACATAATCATTTTCTTGGAATATGTCCTATTACTTGGTCAAAGGATAGACTGGTATTAATGCAGATTAAGCAGTGTATCAGGACTTTAGGAAATAATTTTGATGTGGTTATGTGGGATTACTTTAAATATTTTCAAGGAAAAATGCAATTAAGAGAAATAACCCCAACCGGTATTGTTGAAAATTACAAATATGATATATGTTTTCTAGTAGATATAGATACATGTATGTTGCAAGCAGTGCAACCTAGGACATTTTGGATACCAGCTATAGGTTATGAAGTTGATGATGATTTAGTCACTATTCATGCTGATGTTCTATTGTCAAAACCATTTGATACTTCAACACCAAGGTTTGGAACCTATGAAGAGACATCATTGAAAATTCATAGTCAATTAAGAGCACCAGTAATCCAAAGAAAGATTAGGAAACAAGTTTAAAATCTAGCTAAAATGAGTGGCATAACACCTGAAATGATGATAAAACCTAGATGTAAAATGGAGAGTGAGGAGGCAGGCACATATGCTTCTGCAAAAACCAAGGATAGTGAAGTTGAAGAGATTACACCTCAAAGAGTAACTAGGAGTTCATTACTAAAACAAACTAAATCTACTTCTACTACTCCTATTTTGACTAAGCAAGAAAAGGAGTCACCTAAGACTATTCAGAAAACTTAGAGAAGAAAGAAAATAATGACATCGGTCTATAAAGAGTCAAAGAGTAAGAAAGGAGGTAAGAAAAAGGGTAAAGAATAAAAAGTTGAAACTGATTCTGAGAAGGGTCAAAAGGAATTGAAAGCTAGTGAGAAGAATTCTACTATTGTAGGAGAGCCTACTGTGGAAACTAAAAAAATTGACAATACTAGTATTCTTGACAACATTATTAAAGATATTAAGGAATATGGAAGAATGACGGAAGTGTGGACTCACTTTGATAAATTTGACAATGAAGAGAAAAAAAAAAGATAGAAGATGCAGTTGTAGAAATTCTACATACTTTTTGCAAAGCATTTAGTGAACTATTCAAGGCTATACCAAAGGAACTATAGAAGGCAAATGACAAAAGATGGAGAGAAGCTTTGAAGATTGATCGAGTAATGATGGAACAAGAACTTGCACTTTTGCAACCTAAATTAACAATATAAGAGGTAAAGTTAATGGTTGAATCAAGGAGAGGATAATCTAAGACAAGAAATAGAGTTACAAGAATTCTCATTAGATAAATACAATCCGAAAGAGATGAGATAGTGGATTTATGGATAAAGTTAGTAAATTCAAAGACTGCAGCTGAAGATAAATCGGTAGAAGAGAAAGGAAACACGTAAGAGACAAAAAATGAAGAGATTAATGATGTTATAGATAATGTTATCTCTGATATCCAAGAACATATATAAAATATTGATATTCAGACTGATGTTGAAACACCTAAGGAGCATATTGCTGAGGAAGTGAGAGAAAATAAAGGTCAAGGATTTAAGGATGATGACGATATACTTTCAGTGAAGAGAAAGATAGATCTAACCAGTGAAGGTGGAACAATGAAGAAGAGAAAAACAAAGAATTCACCTAGTTCTAAGGAAGAAGATGAAGAAATGAAAACAACTATTGATATTACTCATATAACCCCTAAGGAACTATTGAAAATGTCTGATAAGCTTAATTAGAAAGAAAAAAGGAAAAAATTGAAGGGAAAGAAAAAGAAGGTAAGAATACTAAAAGGAGACATAAACATCATTAAGAATTTAGTACCTTATGTGGGATATGACAAACAAGATAATCCAATTGATCAATTAGGTATATTAATCAAGGATGTTTCTTATCAAGTACCTGACATGGATAATGCACCAATGAAGTTGGCAATGAAAGAATATGAAAATATACGAGCTCATAAGTTGAGAGAGATTATTTTAGTAGATATAGAGTTACTTACAGTTCAAGTGAATAAGGTGAACAAAATCCTACAGAAGATAGGTCAGATACTTGTAAAAGTTTCTAAGTTTACAACTTTTATAGAAGGCCCGGAGAAAAGAGATATGATGCTCAACTAGAGCTTAATATGTTGCTTGAAAATTTTGATCCCATTTCTGGTTCAACATCATAATTCAGTGGTAAGGTCAAACTGATTACTCACACAGTGAGGCAGTTGTAAAGTGAACATGATAAAAAAAATTATTACATGTATGGAGATACAGACCCATTTGGCCCCCACTATTGATGTTATGAAACAACATGTAAGAAATGCAAAGAACACACTTAGTCTACCAATGGTGATTACTTTGAATGATTTGGAAGGATTAGCATCAGTTATACATGGGAAAATTCTATCTATGGAGTGTTTACAAGAGTCATGGGAGAAGACATTAGATTCTACAAAGACAAAATTCAAGGTTGTCTTTGACAGAATGTAATTTTAATATATATGATTCTTTATCATTGTTAACAAAAAGGGGGAGAATGAGTAGAGAAAGATGAGAAATGAATCAATAGAGATAATGTATAGAGAAAGGGGTAGTATAAGTTTGACAGTGCACCACGCAAATCATAATTTTTTCCATCAATGCCAAAGTGGGACATTGTTGGTATTATCATATTTTTGGAGGAGCTATGAAGAGAGTTCATGAGTCGAAGCATAATTAGTTGTCATTGATTTCAATGTATACATTTATCATGATTGCAGTGATCAGAAAGGAATGTTCATGATCGATAAAGGGAAGATCAACTATGTATGTTGACAAGTGTTCAAGATGAACAGTATTAGACATAAAATGAGGTAGAGGTCGAGTTAATGAAGAACTTGGAAGTTGATGATATCTATAATGTGTTTCTTAAACTGTGTGATGACCATAGATTAAAGGATGAACATATGCATCTAATGAAAAACTTGGTTTCACTTATGTGGCTAAGATACTCGATGATTTTCATCCAGAATTAATAAGATATATATTGAGCAGAGTCCATGATCAATTCATTTGATTGGACAAGCCACAAAAGATTACAAATGAGTTAATCAATAGAGTTACTGGATTTGTGTGACCAGTGAGGCACAAAATCTTTGGAATATTACTGCAAATTTGGTTACTTGTTTGACCAAATCCAAACAGGATCACCGAGCGATTACTATCAAGGATATAATTGACAAGGAAGTGAGATTCGATTCAATAGTGATAGGTCCTATTACTTGGTCAGAGGATAGACTGGTAGTAATGCAAATTAAGTAGTGTATCAGGACTGTAGGAAACAATTTTGATGCGGTTATGTGAGGTTACTTTAAATATTTTCAAGGACAAATGCAATTAAGAGAAAGAATCGTAGCCAGGATTATTGAAAAGTACAAAGATGATATATGTTTTCTAGTAGATACAAATACCTATATGTTGTAAGGAGTGCAACCTAGGAAATTTTGGATACTAGCTATGGGTTATGAATTTGATGGTGATTTAGTCACTATTCATGTTGATGTTCTATTGTCAACACCATTTGATACTTCAACACCAAGGTTTGGAACCTATGAAGAGAAATCATTGAAAATTAATAGTCAACTAAGAGCACCAATAATCTAAAGAAAGATTAGGAAATAAGTTGAAAATCTAGCTAAAATGAGTGGCATAACACTTGAAATGATGATAAAACTTAGAAAGAAAATGGAGACATTCGTTCTTTCATCCACTGCAAGATGGAAGAACTTGGAGTTAATGATATCTATAATGTGTTTCTTAAATCATGTGATGACCATAGATTAAAGGATGAACATATGCATCTGATGAAAAACTTGGTTTCACTTATGTGGCCAAGATACCCAATGATTTTCATCCAAAATGGATAAGATATATATTGAGTGCCTTGTCGCTTCATGGATCTCTATTTTTTTGGACCGGTTGCTTTAGGATCATTAGGCAGAACAGGCATTGTCCATTGGGGATTGATATACAATTGAAAGAAGTAGAGTGATGGAGCGAGCCATGAGTCCCATATTCAAATGTTCCCACTTGGTGCTAGAAAGCACAAGGCCATGTGCCCAAATATTGTGAGACAAAAAAACTAATTTTGTAGCCAACCTTAGAGGTTTTGTTGATGAAAAAAATGGATTCGTGGAAGAGCTAGAAATAGTTTCCATTCAAAAGAAAAATCCTACATGAACATTTGATATTGTCGCTCATAAATATATCATAACTTTTAAAGATGACACCTTGAGGAGTACAAGTTTTTTTTATGGATTGACAGACGTGAAGCGAGTGGAGGATTGGGAGAAATGGTGTGAAGTTAGACCGAGTGAGAAGTTTTTGTAGTTTATGGACCTCATGGGTGATCCCATTTTTTGTGTCTACCACTCTCCTTCTTATGTAATGTTTGTAGTGGAGATGGAGGGAGGAATAAGTGTATGTGCTCTTTTTATTTGGTATAGTGTCTTATGCTTTGTGGATATATTCAGATAGCTCTGAATGCTAGAGACAAGTTGAATAAAAGCCATGGGTCCCATGGAATATTATACTCAGCTATAATATTAAGTCTTGTTTCATTAAATAATTCATTGGGCTTCTTGTTATAAAGTTCGGTGAAGAATTATTAGAAATTTTTTTGTGAATGAATATGTTGGAAAATGATATCATCGAGTCTTTTAAATATTTATTATTGGTGTTTTGGTGTTAATAAAGGCCATATATATTTGGTCATTTTCTAGTGTATAGCTTCCTATTGTCATTGGTCTGAGAATGAGATATTTAATAGTCTCAAAGTTGTTGTGGCTTTATATGTGTGATTATCATTGCCTGAGAATACAAGAAAGGGAGATCTTGTCGTGAATATTTTTTTTCCACTCTTTGGTGTAAAATATAAATTTGAAAGTTTGGACTTCCTGCGTTAAGGAGGAATTTTGGACTTCCTACATTAAGGTGGAAGTTGTCGTGGGCTATATTTTGTAGCAACGTTTCTATTGGCAGAAAGAATCTTAATACATTTCTTAGCAAACTGAATGGTTTTCTTGTATGTCGTGATTCTCCTAAGGTTTGCATAGGGAGATAATCAATCATGCCCATGTTTGTGAGAAGACAAGCTATAACTACCTCAAATAGTTATGTTTTTGTCATTGGAAATTTCTAGGTCCTCTCATGTTCACAGAAATTTATTGCCAAATAAGTTTGACTTTGGATGTCATTTAAAAGTTTGTAATAGACATATAACCGTGGTAAAGAAATACATATCCAAGGAATCTAATGTTGAAGTTGACAACTACCTCCTAGGGATCTCTCTTAATATTGATCAGTTGTTGGAGTAACTAAGAGAAATCACCTTTCTCACAAAAGAGGTTATAAGACGGGTTGCCCAAATCATCTCAGGTGCCTATGCTATTTGGTACTAGAGGCCTATACCACTGCAGTGCTTTCCCTTTAAAGGATGCAACTTTTAATTGGAAAGATTAGGTACTGAGAGGGGGGTGAATCAGTAATAACAAAATTATAACACTTTTTCTTATGATTGAACTTCAAATCATTAAACATTCATCGATAGTAACTTTAACCAATATTATTCACAGTATTACCAATATGTTGTAACTTAAAAAGTAAATAACAGTAACATATAATCAGATCCACACATCTATAACACATATATTTTGTTTATGCAGAAACCCTTGGTTAGAGGGAAAAACTACGGTGGGAATGACACCCATATCTCTTCATTGCAGAAAAATGTTTTGTTTGTTAGGACTTACAAATGTCACCTTCTGAGTGATTCGCCTGATTAGGAGTGACTGATACATTTTTAGCTGTATCTATATGTTGGAATTATATTGGAATGATGTACTAAGAGGGGAGGGATGAATCGGTACCTCTAAAAACTTTTCTTGGTTAGCCCATTAACCCTTAGTCATCAGTTTGTAAATTATCTTATCTAATTGTTCATCTTTCTTTATGCATATGCAATCATAACATAAGTTCTTTAATATGTAACTATACAAGAAACATTCATGAAAATAGATAACACATGACACAAGATATGATATCACAGAAAACTCCTATTAGGAAGTAAAAACCACAGTGGGGATTGTTACCCACAAGACTTCACTATCTACATATAAAAAGGGGCCGGTTAAGGCTTAAAATTGGTCACTTCTGATGACCTACCCTGTTAGGAGTATTACAGTGAAGACCTATTAAGATCTACTTCGTTTGAAGCTTTAGCAACACTGTTAAGTGTGCACTATGTTAAGAGATTTGTAAAGAACGGTTAAGTCCACCTTCTACAAAAGGATTTTAGATGTGATGCACTTGTTAGAATGCAACTACATAAGTCTTTGATCTAATGATGTATGCAATCTCTAATTGCTGATAACATATCCAATAAAGCTTCCTATGTATGAGTAATCATCTTTACATGATTTGAATAATACCTTTCTCTACATGTCAGTAGCCTCTGTGTGTTCTTGATAACTAGATATAATCTATTTCTAAACTTTGCATGAATTCTACCTTGTTCTCCTTAGATGCTCTTCGCGGATATCAACAACAATGAATCCATAATTCACAATTGATCGAACATCTATTTATACTAGATTTTATCTCTATTCTTGATTCACACTTCACAAGTTAACTCTAGATCCAAGGTTTACAACTTGACCTTGATCTTTAGTTAGATATGTTTTAGATCCATTAGGATGCTT
>MU224160.1:0-14579 GCA_018584345.1 Thuja plicata
GAGTCTAACGCGAATGAGCATCCCGAATTGTCCTTAGGGGTGACATATTATTGTGCTTTTACCCCCTAGAAATCCTTTGATTTTTCCAAAAGGGTATTCATATCTAAGAACAAATTGGGGGATTGTTTGCAAGATTTTTGAGTTAATCCAATTTAGGAGCCTCGATAGGGCTACAAGAAACCATAAGCCCTAGTCCTAGTTCTTAAGAACTCAATTAAAGGATGGATAGACTATGGTTCCAAACCTTCAAGAATGGAGTCTATAACCATAATTTTATGTGATCACAACCTTGGAAGACTCTGTGAGTGTGTTGGATTGGTTTGGAGGAATCTACCCCAGTAGATTTAGTGGGTACTGAATGCCCTATTGGTAGAGAGGTTCTTGAATTGAAGGGTAAGTGAACTTGGTGTTATACCCTTACTTTAGGGTTTTTGAGGAAGCCCTACTAGGTCTAGAAAAGAGACCTAAGAAGATATTCAAGATGACTCTATGATAGAACACCTCTATCACTCAAGCATTCTTATCTAAGAGAATATTACAAGAACTACCAATTCTATCTTATTTTGTAAGATTAAAATGAAAACTCTACTTCAAATGATCATACAAGGCATTGAAAATTCATACATGATTCCTTGATGTCTATTTCCTAAACCCACTCATCCTTCTCAATCACCATTGTTTTTGTTGTTTGTTCCAATTAGTGTCACATTGCTTGTTCCAGTTGATATTGCAACATTGAACATTAATGCATCCAAGCTTATATTAACTTTCACATTTCAACACTATAAAAAAAAATCATTAATATAAGGGAAGAGCATCAAGTAGTCGAGTGCTTTTCAATAGTCATGCACCCAACCCCTCAATTACTAATTTTAAAGGAGTTAAAATAATATAACTAAAGTCTATTAATAGGTTTCATATGTACTAATAGGTGATCATTTTTTAGTTTTTTTGATTCATAATCGACCCGTCTATGCACCACTACTGAGACATTTTGGCATGACTACCGAGACATTTGTGCATAACTACTAGCAATTTTGAATGCACGGTAATTCAAGAGTCTTTAACTAGGTATCAAGCGACACTTTGAAATGGCCAAGTTTTGACCCTTTGATGCTTAACAAATTCTACAAGAAGGTTTGTTAATACCCAAAAGTTAAAAAATATTTTTTAAGTAGCCAAGTCACATATATATTAAGACAACAAAAATAAATCATTGAAATCAGATGTATAATTTAGATTGTACAAAGATGTGAAATTAGCTATAACAACTACTGATACAGTTCCCTGATAGCAATAAATATTAATTAAATTTTACAACAAACAAGCAAATTTTTAATGCAATACCATACTTATTTTAAATTCCAAAATCTATAAGATAATATATCTAATATATTATTGACCTTATCATTTGAATAAGATGATTATTTCTTGGTCATATTGTTGTCGTATAATTTGAATAAAGCGAAGATGATCTGATCTGAGAAGAATTGTCCCGTGATACCCTCCAAGAAAAAATGAATCATTCCAAAAAGTGAACGTTCATTGTGTTCCCACTTGCAGACTTGGTGTGTGGAAGCTAAGCTTTCAATCTCATTCTCGATACATTGAACCAAAAGAACGTTAATGTCAGAATGCAACTAGACATTTATTTCGGCCAATTTGTTTCCCATTTTTTTTTTGTTTTTGTCTTGGATGGTAGGCCCATGCCCATCACTCCCTCCTTCAGCTTACCTAATACTGCCATCCTTCTACAGACTTTATTGTATGTACGTCTATTTTTAGGCATTTATAGTTTCATACTTCGCATTATACAGGGTTTTCCCATTGTCTTATCTAATTAGTTCACATTCATCACCTTGTCGACGGCTCCTCAATCTCCAAATGCAGAACAAAACCCAGTAGAACATGTATGTAATGGTCAGTTACGTAAGTGACAAGGCTTGTCGAGAGGAAAGCGTGCACCACAAGATGGTTTATCTAGTCAAAATCAATATTGACTAGCATACTCCTTTTTAAAACAATCTAATCCACCAATTTCAATGAAGTGCTTCTAGTCCTACCAAGGAATCAATGTTCCTTCACAAAAAAACTTTGGTACTAGTAATGATTGAGCACATAAGAATGTAAAATTGTCTAAGTCAATGTGCATATAATGTTAATTTATTTGATTATTATTTTTAATATAAAATTGATATCTAGGTTATATAACATTATAATATAAAATCAATTCAAAACAGATGTTTTTTAATTAATAAAAATAGGTAGGTGTTAAAAAGCAATATAAAATTTTTATGGCTATAAGGAAAACTTGCTAAGTGGTAGACTCTTCATACATGAAAAGAGAGTTTCTCAAATTTTGAAATACAAAATAAAGAATGATCTCGAATTCGTTTGATAACATTATTTCTAAAACCCCAAGATAACATTCACTACACATCCACGTCAAATAATCTAAATAATTTAATAAATATTACCCAAAGTCAAAAAAGAGCAATAATGGCGCCCTCGTACTATCTCTAGGTCTCTCGGTAGGGGCCCTTTCCTCCTCCCCCCGCCACACACACACACACACACAATGTGTTACAAGATATGGCCGACTATCCCCTATTGAGCCCTACCCACTGAATTCCATTCTAGAGAGCAAGTCTCTTCACGAAAATAGTGTGTTATAATTTCCTTGAAAATCTAACATAGATATGTACAATCTAAATAAATTAACTTGAATGGAAAATGTATATAAACGTTGTTAAAAAATCAACAATATGAATTTTCTAGAGTCTATGATATTATTGTACATAGATTTTAAGATTTGATAGTGTAATATTTTTTAGCATTATTTATCTTTTATATTGAAGTAAACATAGATTTGAAATGAAATAGATGTGAAATTAAAGTTACACAATCAAATTAAAATATATATACACATTATTAAGAATTTACTTTTTCTTATATAATAAAAAAATTAACAACTATAATAAAAAAGATGTGTTTATTTGAAATTTCAAACCTAAAATGATTATTACGTCGTAGGCATTTTTTACATCGTAGGCGTTTTTATCTGAAAGAGGCCAGACTTGGTTTTACAATCAACGGTGCAGTCTTGCTGATAGCCCTTGGATGAGCATCAAATTGATCGTCACCGTTGGCTGGTTTCTGTTTGCGTTTTGAACTGTCAATTTACATGTCCTTTCATTGTTGCTATCACGCCTGTCAATCGTGCTGGTGCTACTAAGTCGGTGAAGCGTTGGACGCCCCGAGGATGTGATGATAATGGCTTGGGTGAGGGATTTTTATAAGATTTTTATCTCAGTCATGATTATGGTTTAGACAGTTGAAAATCATTGCAATTGTAGATTTACGCAGGTTCTTTTAACAGGCTTAACTGGCGCCTTAATAATAAGATTTAGGGCATCTTCAAAATAGTCAAAATTCTGCCATGCTTAAGACTAGCAATGCGTAGACTGAATAATATTGCATCGGCCATACTCCAATTACAATCATAAAATATAATTCTATTAAAAAGCAGAGTTGAAAGTGCCCTTTTAGACATTTATACAAAATTTGGAAGCATAGAAAGGCAAGTGAATTGTTCGACAGAATGCTTCAAAGAGATGTGCGTTAGTGGATGACAATGATAGCAGGATATGCACAAAATGGATTAATTGATAAGGCTTTACAAACTTTCAAGCAAATGCAATTGGTAGGTGTAAAACCAAATTCCACAACCTTTTCGAGCGTCCTCCCTGCCTATGCCAAAATGCGGGACTTGAAACATGGTATGAACATCCATGAAAGCATAAAGGATGGGAGACATGAATGCAAAAAGTTGAAACGTAGACAAGGCTGGGAACTGTTTGACATAATACCTCAAAATAATGTTATCTCATGACATGCAAAGATCGCAGGATGTGCACTGAATGGATTTTTTCATAAGGCTTTACAAACTTTCGAGCAAATGGAATCGGTTGGTGTAAAGCCAAATACCACAACCTTTTCAAGCATCCTCCCTCCCTGTGCCAAAATTGACAAGCAAGGTCTCTACTCTATTATGATCATCTGAGTAACATAACAACTTTGGTTCGAGTCCTGAAAATCCATCAAATCATAGAGGATAATTTTTGCTAAATGTTTTTCGTAGGTGCACTGCCCTTATAGACATTAGTGGAAGCATAAACACAGAAAGTAAAAGTAAACTATTTGATATAAATTCCGAAGGAAGGATCTTATTACTGCAGGATAAGCACTAACAGGATTTATACAACCAAATCAATTAGCAATAGTTAAGCAAATAATTCAACCTTACCTTGTCCTGTGCAAAATTGGCATGATTAAAAAAAAAATCCAACCACATAGGGGAAGAAAAAGACAACAACAAGTTCGCGTGCTATGAGAATTGAGAAATACATTGCTCAGTTCTTGTAGACTGAGAATCAAGCCATGAAGTGAATGCACTTGGTGGAAAAGGGGGGAAGATGGAACATTGAAAACTACTAGATTCAAATTAAAAATTATTGTAATTAATACAATTTTATGTAGTAAATATAACACAATTTATATTTAATATATAATATATTACATATATAATTCAAATTTTGACCATATGTTTGTATGGACAAATATGGAACTTCCCACATTGTTGGCACTATTAGTGCCATATGATTATGACTATATGATTGTTGTAAATATTATAAAAGTACGCTATGAAACAAACAACCCCTAGAAATTGGGTCCTCCCCTCTACCTAAATATTTAATAACTTGTAAATATTTGGATTGATTTATATTTCATAAAAATTCTAAGCATTTTATTACTTCACATCTGATTAAAAAGACATTGATATTGGACAAAGAAGGTTTAAAAAACAAGAACAATTGTTGTATATATTGCTAGAATTTAAATTGATAAATATGAGATATTTTCCATAGCAAGTCAATTTGTGATATTGTTGTTTGGATTCAACTATGTAGTTTTTGAGTCAAACTCATTGACCCATGTTTCACAAGTAGTGGTTCACAAGAACCCATATCTTTTGAGAATGAATGGAACACTTAACACTCATTGCATCTAGGTGATGCTCACAGAGGTGAAACACCGGGAATTCTCAGAAGGTCACCCATCCTAGTACTACTCCAGCTCAACTATGCTTAACCAAGGAGTTCCCTCCAATATTAAGTTCACTTTGCTTGTGAGCCCATTTGTAGAACCTTTGAAAAGTGTTGTTCCTTATGAACCATTCATTATAAATCCCCTTAAGCTCATCAATTGATAAGTAGGAGATATTTTCCACAACAAGCCAAATTGTAAATTGCTACCATGATTCAACTATTTAGTTTTTGAGTCAAATTCATTGACCCATGTTTCAGAAGTAGTGGTTCACAAGAACCTATATCTCATCAAAATGAATGGAACAATTAGCAATCATCACATCTAGGTGTTTCTCACAAAGGTGAAGCACCGGGACTTCTCAAGAGGTCAACCATCCCAGTACTACTCTAGCTCAAGTATGCTTAACCATAGAGTTTCCTCCAAGATTAAGCGCACTTTTCTTGCAACCCCATTTGAAAATGGTGGACCTTAGCCCTTATATTTAGTAATTACGTTGTAAATGTTTGACAAAGGAATTAAAATAAATGTTTTCCATATATAATATATTGAATTTTGACTTTAAATTATTAAATGTTTATAGTAAAATATATTTGGCTTGTAATTTTAATTAATTATATTAAAAATACTAATATCATATTTTATTGTATAGTTTTGAAGTGTAATTCATTGATCCAAATTTGAAAAGTAGTAGTTTATACAAACCCATCTCTCATGAGAATCTAATGTATCCTATAGACACACATTTGTATTTAGGCTATGGTAGTGCTCTTTTTCCTCGGCATCTTATATTGCACATCGAAAATTATTTATAGCTAAAGATATATTCTTTTTCTTATTTAATTTGGCCAAATTATTTTACTTATGCATTTAGCGAAGTTGTCTTTCTAATCCAAGTCTAAGATACTCATTATATTTTAAAATAAGTGTGTATAATGACATAGTATTTATCTTTTACAAAAATAATATTTATTTATTATTTATTATTATATGTCATATTTTAGATTTGATCTATATTGTAATTATTTAATTTAATTGTAGATTTTACTTCTTTACACAGGTAATAGATTTTATTGTAGTCGAGAAGATAATTAAGTATCATTCTTTTTTATAGTAGAGAGAGAGAGAGAGAGAGAGAGAGAGAGAGAGAGAGAGAGAGAGAGAGAGAGAGAGAGAGAGAGAGAGAGAGAGAGAGAGAGAGAGAGAGAGAGGCTCCTAAATTTAAGACTATGAAGAAAAATTCTTAATACCTCTTACAAATAATTATGACATACACATTGCACACCAAGGGTCAGCACCCTTTTTATGCTACTTTTTAACTTGAAAATATTTAAATTTCACACTTTAAAATAAAATTATCCACACTCATATTTCTACATCCAAATTATTTTAACCAATCACATTCAAAAAAATTAATTTTTATAAATTATAAAATTAAAATTTCACATATTAACATTGTAAAATAGAATTATCAAAACTACTCATAAAAGAAAATTAATTTTTCTAAACACTTGATTACTTTAAACTATCTATAATACTTTTTCCATAATATATAAAAACTATTAATTTTTATTAAAATGTAAATAAGAATTAATATATCAAATCTATTTATTTTACCGATAAAAAAAAATTATCAAATCTATTTAATTATCTATAATAAAAAGTAACTATTTATTTTAAATATTTTTTTAATAAATATTTCTATTATTCTAAATTATTTCTAATATTTTTCATATAATATAGCCTTTCAATTTTAATTATTTAAAAATAAATAATAAATAATATATTAAATCTATTTAATTATAATAATGTCCTAGGCATTTTCATATGAGAGAAGCCAGACTATTTTTTACAATCAACGGTAGGAAACGGTTGAGACAGAATGACTACCATTGAAATTATTTGAAGCATTGATTCTTACTTTTTGTCATTCTACACTTTCATGAATGAATCGTAGTGGAGTCAATTTCACAAATCACCATTCTTGCCAATGTCATTTAATCTCCCATTTTAGTATTGATTCAAATGGATATACGCCCCATTAATAATTTACAACTATCGTCAGCCATCATTTTTAGATGCACAAAGAAGAACACTGTAGCAGACTGTGTTGTTCTTGCGTTTTCATCTACCGCCGTTAGGATTTTGGCGTGATTCCTCCATTTTTCCTAATTAGATTCTACCAGGAATACGAATATGGTTTTGGCAGGAGACCCACAATTCAACATTTTCCTTACTTTATCATTACTAGCATACACGATCTACTTATACAGCAAACAACATGAACTACCATTCAAGTCATCAACACTGTTAATACCTCTTGTGATTTCCATTGGTTGAAACTATTTAATGGAGAGCCTCTATGGAAACATTTCCCTTCAGATGACATCTCATATGTGACCAGTTGCATTAGTTAATTAGGATAGAATGTTTCATTGATCAACAATAATGCTAAAATCTCTCCATTGATCAATCAACACAAGTTAAAGACAAGGCAGTGAGAAGTGCTACAATTCGTTGTGGATTAAGAGGATATAAACGGGGTCTTGCCCTTTCTCATGGTTCCGTTATGAACTCTGATAATAAAATTAAAACAACATTCTGAATTAGAAGCAAGAGGAAAGGAAGGCATTGTTGCTGCAACAGAGGTGGCCCTTAGTCAAATTCGCAGGAAGCTTCTTTTGTTCATAGTCAGAATACTCGATTCATATATACAGTCAGGATTAAAGAATTAAACTCAAATTTCTAATTCGGAGATTAAGATGTAATATCTCATATTACAATTGACATTGGGGTGAACCAAAGATTATATCCTGTAATTAATTTTCAAAAGCGGTTACTAAAGGCTAAATATTTTTATTATTTGATATAGAAATGTGAACTTACCTATTAAAATATAAAATTATTAGTTTTGTGTATATATTAATAAGAAAACAAAGATCTTACTATTTTGTCAAATCATATATAAATGGTGAGATATATTGATACATAGATAAGGAGATCTAGAGAGGATGAGAGGAAGTGACAAACAAAGGGACAAATACTTAAATGGCCTATCCATAACTCTATGGCGTTCTCATTGCACACTAAGATGCGATTACTAGTTTTAATATATTCTTGACCTTAATGTCATATCATTTGAATAAGCGGATTGTCTCTTGGCCTTACTGTCACTATATCAATTGAATAGAGTGAAGATGATCTGATGTGATAAGAATTATTCTGTGATACCTTCCAGATGAATGAATCATGCCAAAACAACATTTATTGCATTGCCAGATGCATATTTGATGGGTGGCGGCTAAAATTTTGAATCCATGGTGTATACATTGAAACGTACTCCTAAATAAAAGAGAACGTCGATGTCAGAATGCATTAATTTCTCGCAATATGTCTTTTCCATTGCCAACTCAAAGAAGTAGCTAAACATTGTCTAGCTAACAAATTGACCAACACTCTCCTTTCATTTCACTGAAATTACGTACGCTTTCTGAAATAAGCTCCATATGGAACGGTGCTTATGCACTCCAAGTTTTTGACTATAGAAAAAATCACAGCCAAACTTAGACATCACACAGTGAGAAGAGTACAATGCTAATACAGAAAGACGCTTGAAAATTCTGATGTTTGGAGGTCCACTAAATATAGGCCTAGGCTGAGAGCTCTAGAGAATCTTGTTCCCTGCGACCTGAGAAATCTGGCTAAGGTGGAAATCATGTTTAGTGAGACAACATAATACATACATTAGTTTTCTAGAAACATGGCAAAGTATAAGTTGCACAGAAAATAATCCAACAATGTATATATTCCCTACAAAGCAATTTCGCATAAATCCTTTCGGCCCTGTTTGGTTCATGGAATTGGGTCGGATTTAGAAGAAATGAAAATGAGAAATGGCAAATATATAGTTGTGCCGATGTCATCAAACTAGAATATGGATTTGGTAATTCTATTTTACTCTTAATTTGACATTACAATAGATTCCATCTAAATAGGTGGAATTGGAATTGAATTCCAATTCCACCAAATTTGGAATTGAAAATACAATGGATTTGATGCACTGTTAGGTCCGTCGAGTGAAATGAAGTTGCATGACCTATGATTCATTTGCATCAGAATTGAAAATAGAATGGATTTGATGCACTATCGGGTCCATCGAGTGAAATTCAGTTGTACGGTCCATGATTCATTTGCATTTGCAGGTAGATCTCGTTGGTGCATAGAGGTAGGGTTTTGAGACAGTGATTCAAAATTTTGGTTGAGGTCATTTGGAGGTATGCTCTGTTCATTTCATTCATTAAAAGCTCACACTCCCCATAGGTAGAGTGGATGCTGGCCTAGAATTTGGTTTGTCGCTTCATCATATAATATAGTAACCCTAATGTTTTGAAACACAAACAACCTGTATTTTTTTTTTAATGATTTCTTTTGTTGTTTGTAAATCATCCTCAACCCAATAATCCCTAGAAGCTCTATACAGTGAGAGAAAAACATATTGGAGGTCGATTATTTATCTGAAAAAGGACTAACATAAAAAGATAAAAACCTCATTGTTAGTTATTCTTGACAAAAACTCATTGTCTGATGTTTAAAATAAATATTTTCATCTTCTCTAAAATATACACTCATCCCAAAATATATAGATTTCCATGCATCAAACTTCCTGCACACATCCCTTGTTAGTTTCAACAATTTGTTTTTCTTTGCTAAGTAGATAGTTGAATAGGGCTAGCTCCCTTTGCATTACTGTAAATAAAAGTTTGTTACAAAAAGGTTTGTTACAACAGTAGACATCCAACAATTACAACTGATGGAGCCTCTAGGGCTATACTTCTTGCTACCATACTATAAAAATTACAGACATTTATGTCTATGTCTGCTATATAGAGTATACATTATAAGAGGAAAAAATGGAAAAACCAACTAAAAAAAGAGATATCTATCACACCCGACCCAGACAGAAGAAGTGCTCCATGTACCCATCACCAGATATAGGTAAATTTCTTTAGCCTCGACCCACAAAGGTCCCTGAACAGAGTACTATCAGAAGAGATGGGGATGTGTCTCTCCTCTGCTTTCCTCTTCATACGCATTGCATGTGCAGCTCTAGATTTCACTGGGCAATCTCCTCTGCAGCGTCTGTGTGCCAAAATTATGGCTATCTCCTCCACATACCAGTCTTCCTCGACATTTGGTAGAGTGGGGAAATCTAGCTTGTCCATGATGACATTATCGCCTTCAGGGATTCAAAACCCTTCACATCTTTTATAACCTTGGAACCACTCAATAGTTGGTGGTGGCAAGAGGGAGGCAATTTTTTGTAGAAAGATGAGGTTCGTATCTATCGAGCCAGTCCTTCCTCTCAGTGCCTCGAGCTCCACATAAATGATTAGGGGGAAATTCCTTACCACACCCACAAACACTCATTCTTGACCCAAGTATTATTGTTGTGAGACTGGTATCATCTTTTGCGCATCCACTTTATCTAGCACCGCATCAATCTCACCCAGGTATTTGTGCTTAAAGACCCTCTAGCACAAGTTTTTGTATGAGCTTTAGAGACTCCTCGGGTGAGGTAAAAGGCTAAGAACATCCCTGTTAAATCTATGTTGACTATGTATTTGTGATATGTGTACATACATTCTCTCCCCAGAACTTCTTTCACTGCATGCAGAATGAGTGGGTGTTTAACAAATAACATTCACATTAGCCTTTTGTCTGAGGCCTCACCTAAAAAGGCTACCATGTTTCATGTTGACTACAGACAAATTGGAGTGTCCATTGCTCCAGGTTTTATATACCACAGAATACTAAAAATAACTCATCATCCTCATACTATCATGGTTATATAAGAGAGACCACATGTTGTCATTAATCCCATATCTAGCCAAATATAGTCACACATTCCCAACATAATGTGGCTGCCAGTTCCATAATTTCTCGTATCTCAGTAATAACTACTTTGGTACAACGTGTCACATGGAGGTACATTTGCTTTGGTGTCACTAGGCTCAATACACGTGGATTGGGCTTCTCTCTTGTGGGTGATGACAATGTATACTACATACCCTATCAGGATGTGTGAAATTTTGTGTTGGCCTTTGGGGAATCCATTGGTAAGCGTACCATGGCACCGGGTCATAACTGTGTGAGTTATGGATCTTTATTACTTTTGGGCCACTTGGTGAGTTGACTGAATTTTTGTACGTATAGCATAATGCTAAGATATTTGTATCATTCCTACCTTGGAGACAATCTATAAGATATTTGTATCCATTCTCATTCATATGTTGGATAATGATAATATCATGATTTTATTATTGCTTATTTATATTATTCATCGTCAGTCATAATAGAGATACATGATTCATATAGTTCTAACTCTAGTAAGCCATTCATAAACAACGTGTTAATGTAGAGTAACTATTATAATGTGGTATATGGATCATGGAAGATTATCCTTATACATAGTCACAACTATACCCTATGATACTAGTTTGATAAAGACTTACCAGAGTCAAATCTATATGAATTGTAATGTTCTCTATTAAATACCTGCATTAATAATATCGATGACAATGAGTAATAATGTTAACAAAAAAAAGTAGGTGTTGGAGCAATTTACATAAATTGTACTAGCTGGAGTAGCAATATAAAAATACTATATATGCTCCATTTATGATTAGATGGTCTACCCAAATCACCATTGACCAATATAACTTTGATTGATTTCCTAATGTGACAGTGCTAACAAATTAAACAGGTATAGAGAATAACCAACTAGGAATGAAAATACAAACAAAAGAATCATATTACAAACAATAGCCATAGTACATGGAACAAAATCATGTTGCATTTATTTTTCTCTCCCTCTCTCTCTTGTTGCCTACTAGTGGCTATTTTGTATCTCAAATCTTCATCTTTGTCCACATTGCAGGTCATTGATGGATCTTACCAACAATATAAATGTTCAAGGGCACATAGTGAGGAAGACCAAATTCACTCATCTTCTTGCAGTTGTTCTTTCTTTCCTTGTAGTTGCACAAGTAGAGTCTGCATAAAACGGTATGTGAAAAATGTGTAAGCAAAGAATAAATGAAATTGGTTTATATAAATGCATTAAATTCATTCCAATGAGGTGGATTATCATGACCAAATTCGCATGAGAAAAGGAGCCTTCTTTCGTCTAGCAAATATTGTAAGGCAAAAAGGAAGCATTACAGATATGATAAACATAACATTAGAAGAACAACTAGAGTGATGTTCCTCCACACCCTTGACCACAATCTAAGGAATCATAAGATTGTCCATAACTTTGGCCACTCATGAGAGACAGTATGCCAATACTTCCACGAGGTATTGACGGTTGTCTTAGCACTCTGTGCAGATTATTTTTTACCACATGGTCTAAACACTCCCCTAGAAATTAGTGGGAACGACCGTTTTGATCTGTAATTCAAAGTATATCTCCTAGTGGTACAAATTTCTTTGTTTCTAGTGTTAATGTTATTACCACATATTCATTTGATTGTATTTTTTCTTTGTATAGGATTGTGTTGGATCAATTGGTGGAACTCATATACCAGTCACTATTGATGTTGACATTCAGAGTAAATATTGTGATAGAAAAGACAACTTCTCACAAAATGTTATGGGTGTATGTTCATTTGATTATAAATTTCAATAGATTCTAGCGAGTTGGGAAGGGTGTGCTGCAGATAGTCGTGTTCTAGCTTCATCTCTCTTGAGATCAGCTCCATTGGTATTTTCCCTTGGTATACCAAACCATAGTGTAATATATAAATATATTGTTCATGTTTATACAATAAACCACAATATATGTATCACGTTTTAGCAATATACTTTTTTGGTAGGAAAGTATTATTTAGTCAATGCTGGATATCCAAATGTACTAGGATTTGTCACTCCTTATCAGTGTACACATTACAACCTGAAGGATTTTTCAAGAGAAAAACCGATAAACAATCCACAAGAGTTGTTTAACCACCGACACTCCTCACTTAGAAATGCAATACAACGTACCTTTGGGATTTTGAAGCAACATTTTCCTATCCTGAGGCATGCAACATCTTATCCAATCATGACACAATCACATATTGTTTTATCAGGTTTCACTATACATAAATTCATTACTATAGAGGATGGTGTTCCATCAGAAGTAGCTATTGATGAGGAAGATGGTTGTGATGGGATAAATGTACCAATTCTTAAGACATGTGGGTTGATTCAATGTGATAGGGATGATTGGGGGAAGTTTTGAGATGACATAGAAAGTAGGATGTGGGAAGACTAAAGAAATTGAGATTCATAGTTTTAGGGGACCTTTTTTGTTCTAAAATGTAGTTGAATGCAACTACAATAATATACATGATGGTTTCGTTGTTCTTTTGTTTGTATCTTCATTCGTAGCTGGTTATTATATATGCCTCTTGAATTTTTTAGCTATGTTGCATTAGGAAATATAAATGGAATACACCAAGGAGTACCAAGTGTTGAAGATTAATTATATGATTCTAATGGTGATGCTCAAATCATGCATCCTTATAGTTCACATATAGAAAATTCTTTGAAACAAATGAAGCATGGAGTCCATTTTTCTGATGATACTCTTTGGTGTATTCCATTTATAGTTCCATTTTTTTCTTATGATAATTCTTAGTGTGATTTTGTAAAATTTTAAGTAATGTGACATATGTTTGATTTATTTATTGTGTATATAGTTTTATCGAGTTAAAGTGGTACTTTCAAGTTTTATTGAGTTATTGTTTTATTAAGTTTTGGCATCTAAATTTTAGTTAATTATCTCTTGTTTGCCAATATATAAATCCAATTGTTATCAGCAGAATCTTCACCAATCAAAATAACAAAACATTCAATCTATATGAATTCTACTCAATATTGCATTTATAAATGCAATTAAATCTTTTTTTATCAAAGGTTATTGAACGATGGATAAACATCTTCATAGACTTATGGTTAGCTATGATCGACCTGTTGGGAAGTGGCTCATTTAGGAGTGTTCAATAGCACATTAGGGCTATCATTTCTGGAAACACATCAGTTATTAATGATTGCTTGGGATGAAGCACAGTTTTGGTGTTAAGGCTTGCAAAATGACTAAGTTTAGAAAGCAATTTACAAGGTACAAGAATACAGTTTTGAGAATAAAACACTGTATATGATGAATGAAGTCATGTGAGCTTAGAGGAAGCTATTTATGTCTATGATAGACCTTCAATTAAGTTCTCTTGAGTTTTGGATATCAGAAATGAGAGATACATATGTTTGAAGACATGTAAAGACAATGATACAACGAGACAGAGAAGTTGAATGGTCACGATGATTAGGGGAGTGTAACATGGAATCCAAACATGTTATGTTGGATTTGAATTGTTTATTATCTATATTTATGTAGTGTATGATCGCCGAGTTTGTATTTAATTTTTGTATAA
>MU224160.1:14679-39397 GCA_018584345.1 Thuja plicata
CCCCCACCCCCCCCCCCCCCCACTCTCAGTTATCCCTGAAGTATTCTAACAAAGTATGGTATGTATGTGAATGGATGAATGGATGGATGGTGATGACAAAATTATACACATGATGATGCAAGCTACAACTAGAACTACCTAAGCATAACATATGCTTCTTTATGTTCATTTTGATAAAGAATTGTAACAAAGACATATTTATGATTGTATGAGAAGTGAGCTTAGTGTATACCTTTAATAGGGTTTTGTATTTTTTTAACATGGAAATGTACTAATGTAATATTCAGCTCCTAATAGGGCTAGGTATCCTAAAAGGGATAGTATAATTTTAGTACATATTTGTGGGTGCCATCCCCATTGGGATTTTCCCTTGGCCAGGATTTCCTCGACAAAACATTCATGGTGTTATGAGTTGTGTGTTTTTTATTTATGTTCTTTTCATTTCAGCAATTATCTGGGTAAGGTTGAAATTGATAACTTTAAGTTTAAAGTGTTGTAATACTGATTCACCCCACTCTCATTATTACATAATCCTAACAATTGGTATGAGATCTATTGGCCCTTGGAGAGAAAGTCTAATAGCTTAAGGGAGATCAAGATGGATTCTGAAAGTTTGGAAGAAAACTTTGAAGGAGCACTTGAAGACCTTAATAAGGATAAAGCAGAAAATGGTGACTTGAAGTTCAAATTAAGAAGAACAGATGGTTCCATCAAGAAACTGAAAGAACAACTTGAGCTATCTAGGCATCAAAGATGAGATATTATGGATAAGATAAAAGAGGATTCATATAGTGATCTAGTTCAGATCAGATAAAAAAACTTGAACAAGAGAAAGATACTTTGAAGATTGATCATGAAACTACTTCCTTTCATATCGATAATGAGATTCAACAAGTAAAGAAAGATACAAAAAAAAATTGAAGAAACCTTAAAAGGTGCTAATATTCAGATGGGACAATTGCAGATTAAACTAGATGACTATAAGAACAAATATCTAGAATTACAGAATACAATCAAATCATAAAGGGATAACCTGTAGAGGCTAAGAAACATATTGAAAAACTCCATATGAGTAGTGATAAGATTGATGAGAAGAGAGATAGACAATAAACTATAGGAGACATGAATGTAGTTGAATTCAATGAAGTTGAATATTTAAAAACTCAGGAAGATAAATCTAAAGTGAAGACTGATGAAGAAAGACCTACTATTGAAGAACCTAAGGAAAAAATCAGACCTTTCAGAGGTAGATGATATGGATGCAACAAGATTGGACACGTGAAGAGAGACTACAGAGGAAAAATTCTTTAGAAATCCTTTTCTGGCTATTGTTTCAATTGTTATGCATATGGACACAAGAAGGCAAAATGTAGGAAGCTTGATCAATCAAGAACCAAGAAAGATAACACTAGAGAAGGAACAAAAACTAAAATCATATGTAAAAAATGAAATAACTTTGGGAACATTGAAAATTATTGTAAGTTGTAGATTAATTAGATTATACTACCTCCTACATGCTACAAATAACATAATCTAGGACATATAGAGAAATTTTGCAGGTATAATAAAATTGAGAACAGACATGGACCTCCACCTATTAATGTAAAGATGAATATTGGTGATGCTAAGAGTATTACAGAGGAATTTAATAGTCATTTCAAGAAAGTAGGAGATATCAACAATGATAAGATATGGAAGGTAAAATAACCAAGTAAGGAAAAAGTTCAAGGAGAGTTAGTAGATGCTAGTGATTCTTCTCATGATACTAACATTGCTACATCGACCTAGATAGACAAGAATGGCCTTAGGGGAGCATTGTAAAGAAACATCACAAGTCTATCCAACCCTTGATTATAAGCTCTTGCGAGCTTATGGGAAATATGTATAGATGATATGGAACATATATCTATGATCACATAGCTTTACAGTCTATATCCTGTGATTGCCAGATTGTTAGTTGACTGGATCATTTTTAGAGATGATTTTATGGGGAAATGTGTCATTTATTTATAGGGTGAAGTACAAGGACAATTGAAGGAACTTATCTAATCATCATTCAAAGAAGTAGAGCCAAAGAAGAATAGAGTTTTGAGCAAGAATGTTAAATAAGCAAGTGTGTTGTGCGATTGAAAAAAGCAAAAATTCATAGAGAAGAGGTATTTTTGATTATTTGTGAAGTTTGGTTATGGATACTCCATTTATTTTTGATGTCATTGAAAGGCGAATATAAAAATTTAAGAAACATTCGTTAAAATCCACCAATGATGATCCCAAAGGTGCATTTTCACAAACACCCTACGACGTTCTACATGTCAAAGGCATTAGGGCTTACATTCACTATAAGTATGAGTCTCTAGGAGACTTTGAGATCTATAAGGAGATGAAGGACATGATTAGAGAAGATGGAAAATGAAAAGATTAGTTCGTACATCTTGATAATCTCAGTATCATGCGATTGAAAAACTCTATGAATTTGACGAAGAGGAATGGATCAAAATTATTCTGAGCAAAGTACATGACCAATTCATTTGGATTAGACATTTTCTAGTGAAGATATAAAAAATTTTTAATCATGGCATAATAAGTTTGGATAACTCTCCTATTATCCCTATCATGGAGAAGAACACAAAGAAATAGGTGGAAACCCTAACCCATTCGAGATGGGATAAGAGGGAGACAACCATATTCGACATCTTTCAAAAAGAGGTTAGATTAGTTTCCATGATTCTTGGATATAAACTAAACTATAACAACCAACCTAACTTGGTATCCGCAAGATTAATGATGATGGCATATAGAATGATAAAGGAAAATGTCTACGATCTTTATGAAGTACTTGCACAATAGTTTTTGGAGAATGTGAAGCAAATAAAGAAGGATAAGTAGAAGGCATTCAGGTTTGTATTTTTATTGATATACATTAACATGCACATAGTACGCAAATTTATTGGTATGCACCCTAGAGCTTGGAAGGACAACGAACCCATTGTAATCTAGATTACACAAAGTGATAGAAGATCGACTAGTACATGAGTTTATGGTGAACTATTTGGGATGATCACAATTTTGTAGAGACAAATGAGAGAAAGAATGGGGATACCTGAGGCTTTGGTAGAGAAGTATAGAGATATAATATGTTTCATGGCTGAAATTGATTGTGTTTTCTTTGAGGCAGTACAACTGGTAGAATGAAATGGTTTCATCCTTTGGGATATGAAGTCAGTCCTAAGGTTTTGACTATAAAAGTTGAACATGTATTATCCTCAGAGATTGATCCATCTGAAGAAAGATGGGGCACTTATGAAGAGAAGTCTGTGAAGATAAGGGAAGAACAAACTTGAGTAACAAGGAAAAGGAAAGCAGAAAATGTGGTAGACAATCTAGCAGCCAAGGCTAGTATTACAAAGGAGGAGATGAAAGAGATAAGGAATAGTATGACATAAGGTGTTTCTACGTTGGCGAGCACTTCTCCTACAACCATTCCACCTCTAGAAACAAAGAAGGTTATTGGTCCACCTCCTACTATAGTTGATGTACCTAAAACCACACGCACACCACTAAAGAGTACATCACAAGAAGAGAAACCAAAGAAATTACCTAAGAGAAATATTAGATCCACTAAAAAAGACTCTCTGCCTAAGAAACAA
Source organism: Thuja plicata (assembly GCA_018584345.1). Classification (NCBI taxonomy): domain Eukaryota; kingdom Viridiplantae; phylum Streptophyta; class Pinopsida; order Cupressales; family Cupressaceae; genus Thuja; species Thuja plicata. The sequence continues at coordinate 18,327 of MU224160.1, forward strand.
AGGACATAAGTGTTAGAATAGTCCCAAAGGATAACTGAGAGGCGGGGGTGAATCAGTTATCAACCAATTTAATTCTTTTCTCTTATTAACTTCAGAATACAATAAAGTAAATGCACATTCAGATAACATAGTAGACAACACCACAATTTGGTTACGAAGAAACCAAATGGTAAAAATCCCTCTGGGAATTAACACCCATAATGAACTATACTTGTTTATAATAATCCATGTTAGAATATCTTGCAACCCTGTTAGGAGTTTTTCTTTACAATGAAATAAGTATAGTGACCTGGTTAAGCGTCTGACCCTGTTAGGAGTCATTTACAAATAACCAGGTTAAGGGTGAGGACTCACTGTCCAAAAGCTCACTGCTTTAATGATGAAGGCTACAACCTTCTGAAGAATAGATATGCACTATATCTGATGATGAACTGTAGAGTAGATCTGCTATCTTGATCAGTTCTAGTGTATTGTAATATTTTACTTCTTCTTCACATAGATCCTTGATGAATGAAACTCAACTGATATCCTTCTCTCCACTTTCTTGCATCTTTTCTTATCAGTCACACTTAGCATTCCACAAATGACTTGCTATAAGTATCTTCCTCAAAGTATAAGATCAAGGGACCTATTAGACAACTCTTCACAACATCCTTGTCGACTTTACTAATCACGCAAGAATAATTACAACTACGCAATATAAATTGAATAGACGCGATGCTTCACTAAGTCAGCCTCACCAAATTAACTCTAACTTTGTAATCTTCTTAAAACATGTTTGGCACCTTTAGATAACTATCATCAACTCATAACTAAACTTGAATATACACATGCATATCCTAAAGATAGGCGCAATGCAAGAACCAATGCAATACGTCGGCTCTGTACAGACAAACTCCAGAAACTGTAATTGCCACATAACAGAATTACACAACACATCAGAAACTTTATATCTGAGTTTGCGTGTATGAACAAAACATAAACAACATGTCTACAACATGAATATAACCACACAAGGCTTAATACCATCATTCTGATAAGGACATATAGAACACTGCTATATATTATATGTTGTGATCAATGACAAACATACAATCAACTAGCTGCCAGAAGTAAATCTCCAACAATCTCCCCCTTTGATATTGATGGAAACATATGATATCAAAAACATCTTTAGCACCTGGTGTCTTCTTTCTTTTTACAATCATCTCAATATCCTCATCAAAGATTTCTCTACACTACTGCAGCTCCTCTGACTGTGTTTATACTCCCCCAGAGTATATGCTCCCCCTTACTATATACTGCCCCTTTGACATCAATGGAAAAGGGTGCCATAAACAATTAAGCATAGGTACTACTCCACAAATAGAGTAGTCAACCATTCATCAGTCACTTAATGACTAATATTCTTGCTTCTTTTTTTTTTAATCAGACTTAGGAGAGGGAATTACTCCCAACTTCTCCCTGAGATACTCAAAAGTATCTTTTGATAAAGGCTTTGTGAAAATTTCTTCTCACTGTTCTTTGGTGCTCACATAGTCTAATTTTACCTCATTATCTGTAACTTTTTCTCTAAGAAAATGGTATTTAATCTCAATGTGTTTTGTCTTTGCATGCATCATAGGGCTCTTGGACATGTTGATAGTACTGGTGTTACCACAATGAATAACAATAGGATAGTCAACCTGTCTACCAAAATCTTTAACCATCTGTTTGATCCAAACCATTGTTGAACAATTTAATGTTGCTCCAACATATTCAGCTTCTGCTGTCGACTGAGAGATACAATTCTACTTCTTGCTTACCCAAGAAACCAACCTATCTCCATGAAATAGTGCTCCTCCAAAAGTAATCTTTTTGTCATCAAGACAACCTGCCCAATCTACATATGTATACACATGAAGTTGTACATTCTTGAATTTAGGATACCATAAACCATAGTCTATAGTTCCCTTTAGATATCTGAATATTGTCTTTATTTCCATTAGGTGATTCTATTTTGGTTCAGCTACAAATCTTCCAACAATGCCAACTGCATTAGATATGTCTGGTCTGGATTGAGTAAGATATATAAGTTTTACAATAATAGACTTATATAACATCTTGTCAACTACTGCAGGATCATCTTCTTTAGAAAGCTTGCTTCCAGTTATCATAGGAGTGCATACTAGCTTATAGTCTTCCATCTTGAAGGTTTTCAATATTTTCCTCACATATTTGGACTAATTTATGAATATTCCTTTATCTATCTGCTTTATGTTTAATCCCAAAAAATATTTTATAGGACCAATCATGCTCATTTCCAATTCATTCTATATTTGTTTTGCAAATTATGAACTAAGCTTGTCATTACCTCCAAAGATAATGTCATCAACAAATATGGAAAAAAGTAGTAGTCCATCATGTGTCTCTCTTATGAATAGGTTACAATCTTCTGCTCCTTTCTTAAATCCAATCCTAGTAAGATAACCATCTAGTCTATCATACCAAGCTCTTAGGGCCTATTTAAGTCCATAGAGTGCTTTCTTTAATCTGCATACCATATCTGGCTTATCTGATAGATTGAATCTTTCAGGCTTTTCTATGTATACTTCTTCATTCAAGTAACCATTCAGAAAATCTGATTTAACATCCATTTGATATACTTTAAAATCCTTGAATGTTGCATAAGCCAAGAATAAATTATGGCTTCCAGTCTACTCATAGGGGAAAATGTGTCAGTGTAATCTATCCCTTCCCTCTGTGCATATCCTTTACACACTAGTCTTGCTTTGTTTCTGAACATTGTTCCATCTTCATTCATCTTGTTTCTGAATACCCACTTTGTTCCAATCACATTTTTGTCCCTGGGTCTAGGGACCAATTCCCATGTATCATTTTTTTTATTTGATCTAATTCTTCTTCCATTGCTTTCTGCCAATCAGAATCCTTACAAGCATCTTAAACATTTAAAGGTTTGATCTGTGAAAGTAAACATACCTATTCATCCTCTATTAACCTTTTTTCTTTTGATCTGATCAACACACTACTGCTCTAATCTCCAATGATATCCTCCTTTGAATGATATCTAGATGTGAATTTTGAAACTTTAGGTGTAACATCCTCATCTGTAATATGTGATACTTCTTTTCTTAATTCAGGTTCATTACATGAAACATCAATGCAATCAAACATTTCTTCAATAATAGTGTCTTTACAGCTAGGCCTGTGTTCATCCCCAATCATAGGTGCATATTCATAATACCTTTCTTGAACCATGAACTTTTCATAAATATTTACATGAGTACTTTCAATTATCTTCTTTAATCTCAAATTAAAACAGCTGTATGCTTTTCTTTTAGTAGAGTAACCAAGGAAAATACCTTCATCGCTTCTAACATCAAACTTACCAACACCATCATCTCTCTTGATGTAGCACCTGCTACCAAATATTCTGAAGTATTTTACTGTAGGTACATTACCAAACCAAAGTTCATAAGGTGTCTTATCCATACCTGGCCTTAGTTGTGTTCTATTGATAGTATAGACTATTGTATTAACTGCATCCCTCTAATAGGTGTGCACAACTTTTCCTTCAATCATCATAGTGTGCATTGTATCAAGTATGATCCTATTCCTTCTTTCTTGTATACCATTCCACTGTGGGGTTTTGGGTGCACTCAACTATCTTTTAATTCCATGTTCTTCACAATAGTCATAAAACTAGTCAGAGGTGAATTCTCCTCCTCTATCTGATCTTAGACGCTTTAGTTTTAATCCAGATTCATTCTCCACTTTGGCTTTGAATATTTTGAACTTCTCAAAGGCTTCAGATTTATCCTTTAAGAATGCAACCCACATTATTCTTGAAAAATCATCAACAAACAAAATGAAATACCTTTCTCCATAATATGACCTGGTTTGAGTAGTACCACATAAATCCATATGCACTAGGTCTAACTTGTTTTCAGTTGAGCTCGACTTGCTTCTGAAAGAGCTCCTTACATGTTTTCCCATAACACATTCCCTGCATATTGTGTCAGCTGGTCTTGTAATACTTGGAAGATCTCCAACTGCCTTGACATTGTTTATGTTTACTATATTATCAAAATTGATATGACAGAGTCTCTTGTGCCATAACCAACTGTCATCCACTTTTGCATCAAAACAACTTACATCAGAATTGAACTGGAAAACATTACCTTTTTTTTTGGAGCCTGATGCAATCATGTCTCCTTCTTTGTTGCTAATAATGCATTTGTTGTCTTTGAATTCCAAATGATAACCTTTGTCAAGTAGCTTTCCAACACTTAGTAAATTGTGATGTAATCCATCAATATACAGAAGATCATCTGTCTTGTTCTTTCCATCCAGGGTGATGGATCCTCTGCCTATGATAGGTTTAGGAGTGTTATCTCCAAATATAACCATACCACCTTTGTACTTGTCTAGATGAAAAAATTTGTCTTTATCACCTATCATGTGATGAGAGCATCCGCTGTCAATGATCCAATCAGTTCTGATGTCTGCTTTGGAAATTAGGGCTAACTCCTGTGTTTCCTTTTCATCTTCAATGTCCATATACTCAATCAATTTTTCCATGTCTTTAAGGGAAATGAATCCAATTTCATCTTCTCCTGAATCTTCATCAGTTACACCTTCTTCAGCATGATAGCATTCCTTCATGTATTTAGGTTTATAGTCAGATCTGAATTTCTTTACTCTTGTAGGAAACTTGGATGCAAAGTGACCGATCTTGTTGCATGAAAAAAATTTGAATGGAAGATGTCCTTCATATTTCCCTTTACCTTTCTTTTCTCTTTTGGAAATCATGGCTATGATTTCTTCTAGTTCTTCATCAACTTCTTCTTTCTCATTGTTGCTAGAGATGTGAGATTTCTTACCATGAACTGAAGCTTTGAAAGTTGTTTCACCTTTTGGTTCAATCTTCAATCTTGATAGCTCAAATGCAGAGATTTTACTAATCAAATTCTCTCTATTGAAGTCTTGTGAAAATTGCATGGTTTCCTCTAGAATACTGATCTTGTTCTCATAGTCTGATGTTAGAGTAGTCAACAGCTTGTCCATTATATCTTCTTCTGATATTTCTCCACCATTGTTTCTATTTCCAGAAGCTGCTTCATTTATCTTCTGATTGTAGGCTCGAATGTTCTCTTCAGGTAACATCTCAAGACTGTTTTATTTATTTTTCCATGTCTTCCTGTGTGCATTATTTCCGTGAACATATCCTTCAAAGATGTCTTCTAAATACTTCCATATTGTGTATGCCTTGTCTAATTTCTTTATCTTAGAGAATTCACTATCAGATAGTGCACTTATAAGGGATTCTTTGGCAACTGCATTAGCTGTGAATGTATCCTTCTGGTTACTAGTAGCATCATCTCTTGATAAATATTTTAAAGAGGGAATAAAAACTTCTTGTGTGGCTATCTCAAAGATATCAAAACCAACACACTGTAGATGTGTTATCATTTTGTTTTTCCAATCCAGATAATTTTCTCCATCGAACTTAGGGCCCGTTTGGCTTGCGGAATTTGTGCATGCTGGAATTGCCAATTCTAGAATTGAATCCATTCTAGGTTTGTGCTATTCTCAAAATGAATTCTAGAATATGGCTGTCCTGTTTGGTTCACTTGGAAGATGACTGAGAAGATGCAAATTCTGTGTTTGGTTCCACAACTAGAATTGGAATTGGAATTTTGTTTTTGTACACATACACACATATACACACAGATATAGACACATATATACACATATATAGACACATATATACACACACGTGTATATACACACATATAGCACATGTGTGCATATATATACATGCACACATGTATATATACACATGTGTATATACACACATGTATGTATACACATGTACACATATATACACATACATGTATGTATATACACATGTATACACATACATACATGTGTATATATACACATACACGTGTATATATATACACGTGTATACACATACACATATATACACATATTTGTGTATATATATACACATATACACATATATACATACACATATACACGTGTGTATAGATATGAGTATGTATATACATGTGTATATATACATACATGTGTATATACTATATATACATGTATGTATATATACACACAAGAGTATATATACACACATGTATATACATACACATATTCACACATGTGTGTATATACATGTGTATATATACATACATGTATCTATATTATATATGTACATGTGTGTATATACACACACATGTATATATACACACATGTATATATACATGTGTATATACACACATATATATACACATGTGTACATATACACATATTTATATATACATTCTGATAGCAATATAATATTAACACAAAAATGGGAATGAATTTTCCTTCACAAAATAATACTCTCAATTGCAATTCCAATTTTCAATTCCAATTCCAGGTCCTGATGGGGAATTGTGGAATGCTCAAAAAGGCCCAAAATTAGAATTCACATAACCCTATTCCAATTTTTAATTTTGGAACCAAACATGGAATTGAACATTTTGGGAATTCGGAAATGCCAATTCCCGTTCAATTCCAATTCCACCCCTCAACCAAACGGGCCCTTAGGGATCTCTTTTCTGAAGTAAGACATCTGATCTACCTTAAGTAGTTAGTCTTCTTCTTCAAGGCACTTGGCTCTGATACCAATTTTTAGAATAGTCCCAAAGGATAACTGAGAGGGGGGGGGGTGAATCAGTTATCAGCCAATTTAATTATTTTCTCTTATTAACTTCAGAATACAATTTAAATTAAATGCACATTTAGATAACACTGTAGACAACACCACAATTTGGTTACGGGGAAACCAAATGGTAAAAACCCCGGTGGGAATTAACACCCACAATGAACTATACTTGTTTATAATAATCCCTGTTAGAAGATCTTGCAACCCTGTTAGGAGTTGTTCTTTACAATGCAATAAGTATAGTGACCTGGTTAAGGGACTGACCCTATTAGGAGACTTTTACAAATAACTCGGTTAAGGGTGAGGACCTACTGTCCAAAAGCTCATTGCTTTAATGGTGAAGGCTGCAACCTTTTGAAAAACATATATGTACTATATCTGATGATGAACTGTGGAGTAGAATTTTTGTCTTGATTAGTTCTAGTGTATTGTAATCTTTTACTTCTTCTTCGCATAGATCCTTGATGAAAGAAACTCAACTGATATTCTTCTCTACACTTTCTTGCATATTTTTTTATCATTCACACTTAGCATTACACATATGACTTGCTATAAGTATCTTCCTCAAAGTATAATATCAAGGGTCCTGTTAGAAAACTCTTCACAACATCCTTGTTAGCTTTACTAATCATGCAAGCATAATTACAACCACGCAATATAAGATGAATAGATGCGATGCTTCACTAAGTCGGCCACACCAAATTAACTCTAACTTTGCAATCTTCTTGAAACATGTTTGGCGCCTTTAGATAACTATCATCAACTCACAACTAAACTTGAATATACACATTCATATCCTAAAGATAGGTGCAACTCAAGAACTATTGCAATACATCGGCTCTATACAGACAAACTCCAGAAACTGTAACTGCCACATAACAAAATTACACAACACAACTGAAACTTTATATCTGAGTCTGCGTGTATGAACAAAACATAAACAACATGTCTACAACATGAAAATAACCACGCAAGGCTTGATACCATCATTCTGATAAGTAGATATAGAACATTTTTGCATATTATATATTGTCATCAATGACAAACATACAATCAACTAGCTACCAGAAGTAAATCTCCAACAATAAGTTGTAAAGAAGAAAGTGGAGGAGAAGAGCACAGAGGTGAAATAACTCTCGAAATATGATATGAAGATACTGGGAAAGAGGATAATTAAGAAGGGAAATCTTATTTCATTGACTAGATACTATGAGAGGTATGATACATCAGATCAACTCTTGATTGAGGACATTGTCATCAATCATTTACTTATTTTTAAGAACTTATTAGAAATTGAAGGTAGTATACCTGGGGATCTATATGAGAAATTAGATATAAGAAAACTGTTAGCACAAATTGAAGATGAAACAATCAGAACACAAGCCATTGAGGATATGTTACCTTTTTTTTCTATTAAAGAGGTGGAAAGGATAATGAATGCTATGAAACTAGTATTGAGAACTAAATCAAGACTGGTAAAGATAATTGGGAGAAAATATGATGAAGTGATTGAAGAAACACAGAAGGTAGTAGAAAATCTTCTGATGGGGACTGAGCCTGAGAGATTTTCACCTCTCAAGGATACTAAGGCTAAATATAATCTAAGAGGTGAATCATCAAGGGTAGCTAAAGTAAAATTTGATACATCAGAAGTTGAAGATGATAGTCAATTTGTGAGTAGTGTAAAGCAGCTAGATTTCTTTATTACTAGTGTGTCTATGTCTTTGGACACTTTACAAGATGCTAGTCACCATTTTGAAAGGGATACTGACAATGTTGCAGATATTGGAGGAAGTATTGATCTGAAAGTGGCAGAGAAGGAAGAACATAAAGAGAGGGAAGCTGAGGTAGCCGCGGAAAAAGTAAATAATGTTGAAATAAAACAAGAAACTCAAGTATCTGTTTCTTCATCTTTATTGTTGGAAAGTGGAGATAAAAATCTAAGCACTCCCACTGAGAGCATGGATGAGGATGATTTGATGAAGCTATCTTACATAGTTTTTTCCAAAGTGAAAGAGATGTGAGTAGAAGGTTGAGAATAAGTCAAGGGAAATGGAAAGAGAAGTTGATATCGTCAACAAAATCCTACCTATACCTCTTACTTTCCAAGGAAAGGACACTACAAATAACTTGAACAAGGCATTGGATGACTTTGATAGTCACTATGACTCCTTAGAGAAGGTCAAAAAAGAAAAAGTAGAACAAAAATACTCAGCAAAGAAGTTAGTATAATTATTCAAGTCTATTGCATGGGACAAGGGAATACTAGGAAAAAAATGACTAAAGAAAAGAGTTGCATATTAGATGGAAGGAATTTATACAGTTACTATGTAAATCCTATCAGATATCTTCAAAACATTGAGGACATCATAGAAAATGACAAACAGACCCTACATAAGTTGATGCACAGTTGTGAGACCTCCTCACACACTGTATTGGAGTTAGAAAAAGAAGTGTCGAGACTGTTGGACAAATTGAGCGTGTTGGAGACAAAGAAAGGGAGAGTTATGGGAAGATAAAAATTTCAGACATGGAGAAGGCAGTGCTAGCTCTCACCAAGAACATGCCTACTAATTTAAAGGCAACATAGACATCTTCTTTTGCACTCAATGGAATGATTAATCTGAGTTAGATATTGGTAAAGACTTAGACAGAATAAGTAAAGATCTTTGAAAGATCTTTCTAAGATGTTCTTAAGATGGTTTAAATTTTTGGTAAGAAGTTGCATAATTTTTTTTGTATGTGTTCTACATTTTTGTATACCTTTTCCATTGATGTCAAAGGGGGAGAAGAAAAAATATGAAAAATGAACAGAGGAAAGATAGAGAAGATAATATAGTAAATATGTAAAGGAGATAAAGAAGTATAATATTTTTTTTGGGTATTGACACTTAGTCATTTTTCACTAATTGTTTCCATCAATACCCAGGGGAGATATTGTTGACAAGTGGCTCATTCAAGAGTGTTCAGGAATAGATTAGGGTTTTCATTTATAAAAACACATCAGTTATCAATTATCACTTGGAGTGAGGCACAATTTTGGAGTTAAGGCTTGCAAAATGAATAAGTCCATAAAGTAGTTTACAAGGTACAGGAGTACAATTTTGGGCAGCGAACGTTGTATATGATGAATGAAGATATGTGAGCTTAGAAGAATCTATTTTTGGGTATGATAGACCTTCAGCTAAGTTTCTTGAGTTTTTGAGTTCAGAGATGAGAGATACAGATGTTTGAAGCCATGCGAAGATAGTGATACAATGAGACATAGCAGTTGAATGGTCGCGATGATTGAGGGAGTGTAACATGGAATCCAAAAATTCTATGTTGGATTTGGATTATGTATTACCTATATTTTGGTAGTGTATGATCACCAACTTTGTGTTTACTTTTTTTATAAGTGTTGGTTCTCTTTTGTGAAGTACTCTGGAGCCAACTGGGTATGTAATAATGTATATATATATGAAGAGCTTTCAAGAAGAAACGTATGGCATGTATGTAAATAGATGAATGGATGCATGGTGATATCAGAATTAGACAGATGATGATGTGAGATACAACTGGAACTACCTAAGAATAGCAGATAATTGTTTTTGTTTGTTTTGATAAAGCATTGTAAAAGAGACATATGTATAATTGTATGAGCAGTGAGCTCATTGTATACCTTTAACAAGGTTTTATATTCCTTTAATAGGGAAATGTACTAATGTAATATTCAGCTCCTAATAGGGCTAGGTCTCCTAATAGGGCCAGTATACTTTTAGTGCATATTTGTGGGTACCATCCCTACCAGGGTTTTCCCTTGGCCAGGGTTTCCTTGAGCACAAATTCATGGTGTTATGAGTTGTGTTTTGTATTTATGTTCTTTTCATTTCAACAATTATCTGGTTAAGTTAGAAATTGATAAGTTTTAGTTTAAAGTGATGTAATACTGAATCACCCCCCTCTTAGTATTACTTAATCCTAACATGACCAAAGTGTCATTTTTCTTTTCTTGGATTTTCTGATTTGTTTGTTGATTCCTTAACCAAAAGTATTTTTCTTAGGGTTTATGACGTTCTTCAACTGAATTCATCTTATGTATATAGTGTATAATCACTACAATTATCACTAATAACAGTTGCTATAGGTTATGTTGTTCACACAACTCATGATGAGCATGGATGATGAGGTTTAAGAGATCCAGGTAACTTCTTCTTTGAGGAAGTTTATGTGGACAAGAGAAATGCAAAAAAAGAAAATTAGACTTGCTACACACTTGAGTTCAACTAGGAAGAAAAGGTGAACGAGGATTCAAAAAAAAAAGTGTCGATTTCCATTGAGAGGAGGTTGAACAGGGAAATGAACCTCATTCTGTCAAAGGAAAATTTTAAGGATAAGCTAAAAACATAGAAGCAAGTTGTTATAGTTATGAGAGAGTTGAGGAATATGAGTGGTTTTGCATGGAATGAGAGTACTCAATGTGTGGATGCTAATGACATTGCCTGGGATGAGATTTTGAAGGTAACCTTCTCTTTCAAATATATTCATCTAAGTAATATTTCCTTCTTATTAAGTTTGTACAATGAAAGACAAACATATAATTCATTCGTTATGCCAACATGTAGAGAAAAGAATTCAAAAATGCCAGTGTATAAAAGACAACCCTTCCAATAGTACAATTACTTAGCCCTTTTTATGGGTAATGACATATCTGAAGGTATCACAACTAAAATGGCTCAAGAGATAGAAGAAGGGAACCATATGGATGAGGGTGTCCATCTAGATTACGATGAGGATATCCCTATCAATACACCTCTTGATAGTACACCTGATTTGGATGATGATGTTTATCATTCCAATCAATCTAGTGCAAGCGCTAGGAAAAATCCTTCAACAACATCATCAAGGAGGGTAAATAGGAGGAAGGTAGGTGTGGTTGGTTCCTTGGATGTGATTTTTGAAACTATCATAAAACTACATGAGGGCCTCAGTATGGCTCAAATTATCCAAGTGGATAAATATAATTTAGATAATTTTTTATAGAGTGTGTATGAGGCCCTCAAAGATATCCATGATTTGATTTGAGGTACTATGTTGAAGGCATATGAAACTTGTATTGTTGAACCTAAAAGAGCCAAAGGGTTCTTGAGAATGACTGAAGAGGAGAAAGTTGAGTATATTGAAATGAAGTTTTGAGATTTGTTGTTTATTTAATTTCAATTTAAGTCTTCATATGTAAATATAGGAAAGGTTATCCAAGATACTTGATAAACATTGGCAAGGTTAGCCAAGGAACCTTTTATATCACCAACATACAATTGATATCAATATTTGACATTGTTTTGTTTTTACAATATTTACATATTGTTCTAATGTTGATACTCAAATCATGTATTCTGATAGTTCACATATGGCTTCTCTCTACCCAAAAAACCATTGATGATTATAAATATAGGTTTTTTAGAACTTTGTTTCCATATATTATTGCTCTCTTCCCAAATCACCATTCATGATTAAATTACCACTCTATCTTGTACAATTTTTGTAGATTGCTCCAACACCTACTTATTTCCTTGGCATCATATGTAGATGTGTTCATGAAGAATTAAAAATGAAAATGTTGATATTAAGGTCTAATGCCTCATGATTGTATATTTTTCATGATTTCAATTATTTAATGTAGAGTTACTTCACACATGTCAAATAATTTTCAACTATTCAATTATATATTATTTTTTATCAACATTATTATGTTCCATGTTTTATGTATATACCTATTGAATTTGTTAGCCCAGTTGCATTAGAAAATTTAAATGGAATACACCAAATAGTACCTATTATACACTAAATTTTGCACCCTGTTAAGTGCTTGAGCCTAACAATCTATTATAACATGGGAATCACTTATAGGTTGTGGGACCTCTGCTAACTGAAGTGAAGCCTCCAGATTCTAGGTCGGTTCCTCTTGGATAATCACCTTATCTTATTTTTTAACATGAAACTAAACTTGGAAGGAAAATGGATAGAAGGAGAACTGAAGGGAAATACTGAAAAGAAAATTTAACCTACTAGGTGATGCACCGAAGGTAACATGAATCATAACAAAGTGACAAAAACTAGCATGAATCTTGAATCTAGAAGAACACAACTTCCTGAATAGGCTTACATAAGTATTTCATAGAGAGGTCTGAAATGAAAAGAGGCTATTCAGGGAAAGAGAATATTTCATAAACAATAGTATATTCAATAGAATAGACATGGACTATGACCTGCAAACAAACATTCACTCTAGAAAATAGGCTCAGAAATGAGACAAAAAGATAGGGGATTGAGCAATATCCACAAGATCATTTGAATCAAATCATTCACAATAGTGCACAGAGATGCATAAAGAAACAGGGCTCAAGAACTCAAAGATATCTCTAATACCAACCACTATATTATAATTTAGATAAGAGAAATACAGACAAGAAGGCCCCAGGATAGAGAAAATATTGTAAAAAGGCTTTGCATAATCTAAATTCCAATGAGAAATTACAAGCAGATTAAAACCTGAGGGCAGAGAGAATGCCATGGAAAATCTTGCATCAGCTAAAAATCCTCCGCCAAAAAAACTTCTAAAACTACTTATATACAACCTCCCCTAGCACACAGGCCCAGGAGTCAATCCATCTGATCAGTTAGGAAAGAATTAGGGTTACAATAGATTCTCAATAAACAATCATGTAGAAACCCTAAACCAGTCAAGTATACTCATCAATGCACTCATAAATATCTCAGAAGATCAGATACAGTCATGAATACATCTCCCATCACCATAAATTTGAGAAGATAGATCAAATCAATCCATTTACCTAGTCTGCAAGTTGAAAATGTCACCATAGCCATGAAAACCTTGAGAACAACATTTAAATATTTCAATTCAAACCCAAACAGTCACAGGTGGTGCGGAATGCCTGATCAACGACTCAGATTTGAAACTTTACTATCTTTAAAACATGACCGTCAATCTTTCTTAAGCTACCTGCGAGCATAGGATTGGATCTTCCACACGGCACATATGCATGATTCCTTAATGGTTATCCTTCTTCATCTTTACAATCAAGGAATTACGCCCACCATTCGATCTTCACAAACTTTCTTTACCTTTATCTTACTCTTGGCACTGACCTCTGATCTAGCTTGGACACCTGGCAGGAAGGCTTAGTGGCTTGATTTCTAGATCTTGAGCACTTTGGCTTTAATCCATTAAGCCGACCGTCAAATCAAGCTGAACTTGATCAGTCCTTAACTTGTCTTTTAAGCTCAAATCTAAACTGGACACGCGTCAACAAAGCGTGATGCCTTAATGAATAAAAACCTTCATCTCAGTGATTAAGGCATCATGAAGATTGTCCGATTAAAAAGGAACTTACTATCGCCTTGGGGAAATAAAGTACTTCGGGACCTAGGAAATAAAATTTAGGAAAATAAACCCGCTTAGGAAAATAAATTTGGCCCCACTTGATGGATAACTTAAAACACATGATGAATTTAGAACTTAAGTCGCGAAAAAGGTAATGAAAGATTAGAACGGGTCACCAAAGGACTAGGGTTTAAGATATTTGAAGGGTTTTTGCATTTAGGGCTAAAATACATGAACCAGGGGTAAAGCTAATGACATAGAAATATGCAGAAAGCAAGATAAGGACAACAAAAAGGTACAAAATTAATACAAGTTGGGCTCTACCCTTGTGGGAGCCTCATTTACTCTACTTGTAGCCAAAATTGGATAGGATGGGAAATTTGTGTAATAGTACCATGTGGTGAAGATCAATTGTACTAATAAATTACATTGTTCTAATGATGATACTCAAATCATGTGTTATAAAGTATCAAAACTATACATTTCTAATTCTTCATAATTTTTCTCATGATTCACATATGGCTTCTTTGCCCAAATCACCATTGATGAATAGAAAGATAGGTATTTTAGAATTGTGTTTTTATATATATAGCAGATATAGTTTTTGAAATTGCTACTCCATCTTGTACATTATTTGTGTATTTCATATAAACAGGTTTAACTCTTTGGAGCAATTTACAAAAAACTACAAGCTGGGGTAGTTTATCAAATTACTACTCCAACTTGTACATATTTTGTACATTACACTAACACCTTCTTATTTTTTCTTGGCATCATATATGCACATGTTCATGAAGAATTGAAAATGGAAAGTTCTGAGACTACACATATGTTGATATTAATGTCTAATGCCTGATGATTGTATCTTGTTCATGATGTCAACTATACATTCTACAACCCATTTTTCTGATGATACTCCATGGTGTATTCCATTTAAATATAAAGAGGTTAAGAATGAGTAGGATATGTGAAGCTTGCTCGTTGAATGCATGGCAAAAGGTCTTAGTTTTCTCTTGTGTTTTTTTACTTAACGATGTGTTTTCACACCACCATTTTGTTCTAGGATTTTGTTCTTCCCATATTCTGTCTTGTTATAGATGTTCCATTCTATTTTATGGCTTTTAATAGAAATTGCACTTCTTTATTTTGGAATTTTGTTCAAAATGCACTTTGCATTTTCATTATGTTCAAATTCATAATATCATTTAATATGAAGCATTTTCATTTTGTACTCTGATCGGCAATAGTCATGTTGCTACCTAGATGTTGCTATCTGATTTGAGATGTTGTCTTCATTCAGTATGTTGTTTTTTCTTGCAATTATAATTAGTGTGAATGAACAAAATGATACATTGCATGATAGTACAGTCTTTGTTGATATAGTGTTGATGGCTTTTATGAATGTGGCTATGTGTCAATGTGGTGTTGGCCCCTTTGTGTTGAAAATGTCACACACAACGAGTAATCTTGGGTTTCAATTTTGGTGTTTCCTAAATAGGAAAAAAGTTGTTAATGGAAATATATTTTATTTATAAAAATAATTTAAGAACTAATCATTTTAGCAAGAAATTATGTAGATTTGGTATTGCAAGGAAATAATGAATGTCCATACTTTCAGTGGGTCGATGATACCCCGTCTACATCTAACCCATCTACATCTATACCTGATGTAGGAAATGAGTTTGCCTTATGCAAGGCTCGAGAGACAGTTAGTGCCATAGAGATTTCTTCAATAGAAAAAGAAGATATCATATTTCTAGGATGCCTTCTTTGTGTGATAATCGCACTAGTTTGTTGGAACCATGTGCGTAAATGTGGTTAAAAGAGAGGGAACAAACTCTCGAGACCTAAACTTTTTTAGGATTTGATATAGATATGTTGGACAAATTCTAGTAATGTCATGACTAATTTTCTCTTTTTAATTTGTTTATGATTTTGTATTTAGAAATTTAAAAATTAACCGACAAAAAAAAATAAAAAATAAAAGTTTTAAAAAATTAAAAAATTAACTTTATCAAAAAAATAAAATAATTAAAATAATTAATAAATGTAAAAAAATTATTTGATGTTTTTAACTTGTTTATGATTTTCTATATATAAATTAAAATAATAATAAAAATATAACAGTTAACCTTATTCAAAAAAATGAAACAAATAAAACATTAATAGATTAAAAATATTTAAAAAATTAAAAATTAAAAAAAAAAAAACCTTACTCAAATTCCATTTTCATTTACAAATTTGTGGAACCAAACGCAAAAAATGCATCTTCTCATTCATCTTCCAGGTCAACCAAATAGTTCCAACTATATTCCAAAAATAAAAAACCGGATTACAAACTTCTTGAATTGACCAAATTTATCATTAGATCAATTCCATCATTTTCTAATTCTTGCAACCAAATGGGACCTTCATATCGTTAGCAATGTGGATGAACAAAATGGGGATACTTGAAGAGAAAAATATAATCCAACCTTACCAAAGCAGATAGACCAAACTCATTTATTTATAACAAGCTAAAAGCAAATCAAAAACTATTAATTGCTAAATATTTGATTTGATCATATAAAGGAAATTAGATTTTATTAATTGTGAAAGATCTGATTTGATCACTTAGAGAGACTTTATCTCATCTGCATATTATTTCCCTTGATTTTCCATCTTATTTTCTGACAGAAGTTTACTGAGCAACAAAGATATTTCTCCAGCTTTCCACCTTGTTTTGTAATGATGTTTACCAGTGCCTGAGACCGGTTTAGATGAAAACCTCACATGATATAGTCTATTGGCTAAAAATATGTCAAGAGATATTTATTAGTTCTAATATATTGTTTGCTAATTCTTATAAGAAATCAGTACTTTTGGCAAATAAATTGTTTGGGTATCATTAATGATTCGGCTGACAAAGTATGCAACAATTAGGAATGTCGACTTAGGCCAAATTATCTATAAGGTATTATGCATATTGAAATAATGACAATTTATTATCAGATTTTACTTATATCTAATATCTGGTTTATATTTCATTATAACACAAAAATAAATCTAAAATAGATGTTCTTTACACTATTAAAATATGTAGATGAAAAAAATGAAATAAATAATTCTTATGGCTATAAATTAAACATGCAAAAATAAAAAGGGGACATCTCAAATTTAAAAATAACAAATGAAGAGACGTCTTGAATATTTTGGATTACATCATTTCTAAAACCCCCAAAAAAAATCATTGCACATCCACATCGAAGAATCTGAATAATTTAATCAATCCTATCAAAAAAAAAAAAAAATGAATAATCAATTCCATTCTAAAGAGACAATCTTTTTGTCAAAATATTGCATTATGGTTGCCTTTAAATTCTAGCATTAATATAGTCTATCTTTTGTATAATAAGACATTATAGTTGATGTTATTTTAGAAAGAAGATGCATTAAATAATACTATCCACAAATTCCAGGATTTGGCATTCAGGTCTAGATTAATTATAAAGGTCTTAATATTAAGCCACCATCAATTTTTGTATATCATAAATGTTACGTTAATGAATATTTCTATCTCGTATTTCACAAGCTAAATTTGCCAAATGGAAAATTTCTCTCTTGTTAGGTACAATCTTGTACTAATATAACAAGTTTGAAAAGGGGAGTTTGTAGAAACATAAAACTTCAAGCTTCTTGTGCTAGTTTCTATTACATATGAGACTATGCAAAATTATATCATGGAAATTGAAAGGTAATTGAGGACCACTAAAAATGTACAACATTGTCTAGGAGTTTGAAGAGACGAATATATGGATGTGTAGGCCTTCCAACCTATTGTAATATGTACACTATGAAATTATCCACTTCGCATGTGTTGGAAGGCTTTTAGAGACATGAAAATTGCATAGTAGTATACAGAAGTTTAAAATATTAATTGGCATAGATTTACAAGGAAAAAAATAGTTTTGTGTTGGTAAAGAAATCAAGAGAATGGAGAAGAGGATTATAAAAGAAGTTCAAAAGGTAAAGACATGCTGTTTTAGAATCTTGAGAAGCCGAAGAAGATGATCATTAATCTAAAGATCCAATTGGAAAAAGCATAGAGGACAAAAGAAGTTGTGACATAAAGGTTGCTAAAAAGAGGTCCAAGAACTATGCAAAACTTGAAGCAAATATTGTGACATTAAGAAGGGATATTGAGAAAAAAACAATTAATTAAAATTGAGGCTTAGGGAGAGAAATGAGATCTTATATGAGATCATTGTAGCCAAAGGTTCCTACATATTGAAACCATTATTGTATACACTAAGGTACAAAATCTAAACAAGGACAAAGCAGTCCACAAGGTCAGTTGCAAAGAATTCAAAAGAGAAAGGATTCAAAATTTCAAGTTCACAACAATTTCTCACAAGACGAGACAACACAAAGAAATATCGCCTGCTTTCATTTATGTGCACAAATTGAATAGAAGATCTGAAAAATAATAGTAGCCAAAAAAGGAAAACTCTAAAACCCATTCTAAGGCTAGAAATACACAGCCAAAGATTCCCTATAATAATCTCTACAAACAGATATAGTAGACCATCATTTCTATATTTTGAAATACATAAATCAATCGAAATGAGACCAAAATCAGCAGACCTAAAACTTCATAAATATAACACTACAAAAATTACCGTCTTCATTCTCATAATCGTCTGCACTGTAGATGTCAATTGAGGGACGCTTATAAACAAGCATTAAAATAGGTTCTATGAAGCCAAAATGAGCATGACTACGAAGCCAAAATGAGCATGGTAGTCAATCTACAAGTGGGAAATTGATAGCATCAAAGAGCTTCACAAAATTGCAAAATTGGATTATATCGAACTATTCTTCCATTGGTTGTAGATCCAAATCATTTTCTTCTTGATTTTCCTCATTATCCTTGTTTACTGTTTGGAGAAAATCCTAAGAAGAGCTTGGTGACATGACCAGAATTGGGGAACGAGGAGAGGTGATGTTTTCTTGAAGTTGAGGGCTTGATAAAGGAGACTGTATTGGGGAGACATTTGTCATTTCATGCTCATGACCCAAAATGGTCAGGAGAGCATTCACCTTTGAGAATTTTGCTTCATATCTCAAAATCCAGATTCCTACCATAATTACAAGGAGCCAGCTGAAGAAACCTCAAATTGTGTCATTCCAAAAATTGCTTGATATTTTCATAAATTTCGACATATGCCTCTTTTATGAGTAGAAAGTGCTGGGAAAGAGACCCCCCATATATTCTTATCCTTTCCATAGGTCATAGCACTAGACTTCAAGTAATAATTTGTTTCCTGGAATAGATTCTTTATAATAGATTTTTCAGTTGACTCATCCATTGTTCTTAGCCCAAGAATATTCATGATGGGCCTAAATTTTAAATTTCTCATAATTTCAACAGATAGTTGACATCTTTCTATCACATTTAAATTCTTAAAAAATAATCTACACTGATAGCATATCTTTGACAAGTACGCTTGTGAATCTTGTCAGGCATTGCTTGCAAAATGTTAGTATCAATATCAATAAAATATTTTGGCTTTCTATAAAGAATTCTAGGAGGTATTTTTAACTGTTGAGTGGTCTCAACATTATGAACATCAACAAAATTAAGTGTGAATTATGTGCCTTCAACCGAATTCCTTGAAATTGATATCTGAAAAATGGATCCTCACCAACTTGAGATGTTAATGGTGTACGTTCAACATGACATGATGTTATTCCTACACCTTCACATGTAGATAATTGTGTGCTTCAACATGATACAATTGTGTGCCTACACCTTGGAATGTAGACAATGGTGTGCCTTCAACATGATACAATAGTGTGCATGAAACATTGGATGATAGTGTCTCTTCAACATGGGAGCTCATAAATGATGTGCCTACACCTTGGAATGTAGACAATGCTATGTCTACACCTTGGAATGGAGACAATGATGTGCCTTCACGATGATACAAGAGTGTGTCTCCAACATTGGATGATGGTTTCTCTTCAACTTGGGAACTCATAGAAGATGTGCCTACATCTTCATAATTTAATTGTCTTGTTGGTGCAAGTTTCTCATTCGTTGCCTTTTTTCCAATTCCAATTCTCTCTTACTTTCTATTGATGTTTCACGTTCCTCATCCAAAGGCAAATCTTCTTCTATGGTATACAATTTTTTGTGTTCACGAAGTTGTCTTGTTCTTTCCCTTTTCTTCTCTTTGTCTCTTTCATGCTCTTCCAGAGTTAGAGTCTTTTCTCGTTTCCTTGGCATGATGATGATTTCTACATATAATTCATCACAATTTTCAAAAAATAGAATATTAATCTGTTATAATAAGTGAAGTTATAATATCAATATATTACAATAACTCAAATTATAATATAAATCTATGAAAAATTATAATATAAATATCTTACAATATGTCAAATTATGCCTTCAACAAGTCCATATCATATCAATTATAAACAAAAAGACTCTTTATTCACATTTCACATTTAAAAACTAAAAAACCTTACCTCAATCGATCAATTTTGCTGAAGAATGATTGAATTTCGCACTTCAATGTTGATTTTAAAAACAAAAAGGTGGTGCAAATTGATAGAATATGCTTCTTTGTGACCTTCAACATGATGAAAAGTGAATATTTTTCAAACAGAACATAGAAATCAAATAATATACAAAACAATGTGGGCCTCTTTCATGAGTTTCTTAGCTTTGTTACTATTTTTTATATTCTTGCATAGAGAATACACGTTATAAGGTGTACACCCTATGTTAGAAACACAACATGATAAAGGGAGAGGGGTGAAAAGGGAGGAGAGAGAAAAAGGGTAAGAATGGAAGAGATAGAGGGAGAGAAGTAGAGATAGAGGGTGGCATCATGAGAAGGGTAGACAAAGAGAGAGAGAGAGAGAGAGAGAGAGAGAGAGAGAGAGAGAGAGAGAGAGAGAGAGAGAGAGGTATCT
>MU224160.1:47728-63504 GCA_018584345.1 Thuja plicata
ATAGCCATGGATGCAAGAAGAAGAAGACAAGAAGAGAGAAGTTTCAATATCCAAGCCAAAGTGCTCAAATTCTCCTCCAAAATTGCTCTCCAAACCTGCAGCATAACAATACATAAAAATTCTATATGAGAATGAGAGGTTTCCTTTTATAGGAAAGTGAACGGTTGAGATTAAGATGCAAAAATAAATGAGCAATAGTGGAGATTAAATCTTGATTGATCCATGTGCTCATTAAAAGTAAAAAGCCCACCACTTAGAAAGATGTGATTAAAAAAGGATCTTTATTTAATTTTTATTTAATTTATTTCCTTTTCCATCAAATAAAGTGCTTTAAGTGGGGATTTTTGTTTATTTAATTAAAAGAGGGATTTTCTTTTAATTAAATAAATTAGAATAATTTTATTTAATTAAATGGGAGGAATTTTATTTAATTAAATAAGATGAATTTTATTTAATTAAAAGGGAGATTAAATATTTTAATTAAATAAAAATGATCAAACCTTAGGAAATATTGAAATAATTGAATTAATTACAATTTGATCAAGAAAATTGATTTGAATTGAAAATGTTGCAAAGCATTGATTCAAGAATTTGATAAAATGATAAAATGATAAATGGGGCCCATAGTGCAAGTGACCATTTTAGGGTGCATACATTTTCCCCTCTTTGACTAATGTGTAATCATTATGGGAACACATGTAGTCAAAGAATGCATTTGAAGTGTGAGATTGATTTGAGATCACAAAACAACACTAACATCAACACCGTTGTAAATAAGTAATTGACATTAGAACAAAGATAAGTTGATTGCAAAACAAGACAAGGTCAACACCATTGTAAATATGTAATTGACATGTTCGAGATAAGAATCTCAAGAAAGGTTGCCCCAAGCGGAACAAATGATAGGATTGATAAAGTTGAATCAAGGATTGAAGTTTGATAGGTACTGCCCCCTCGTGATCAAAATCAAAATGAGATAGAGGAGAAACAAAAAATTGATAAATTTGATCAAATCGAACTAAAGATAAGGTTCTTGATGTAAGATAAAAGATATAAGGATCACAAAACCAAAGCACAAAAAATTATGTCCCAAGGTTAAATTAGAAGAAAAGAAGTGGGGTGAAAGTGAATGGAAGATAGAAATTTGGAAGAGGTGGAAAGAAATGGAGAGAAGAAAGAGAATTTGTCTTAAGAAAGAGAGTGCCCCAAAATTAATCAACTGTGTAAGATAGAAAATTTTGATTGAGACCACGAAAGAAGATAAGCAAATGAAGATCAAACATGACCATAGTTGATTAAAAGTCCACAAGAAAGATGAAGGAACCCCTCTCAAACTCATAATATAGCCTAAAAATGCAATACAACATGAGGTGTAACAATGCAAGCTACGTGAAAATGTAAAGGTGTACTTGCAATAGAGAAACTATAACATAGGAATTTTAGTTCATCATTAAATAGAGAATGTTAAGGAACTTATTTTCATCATTGGGCCATTATTAACGGACATCAGAAAATCACATAATCATGACTAGTCACAAGTGCAACTATGAAGATATGAATGTGATTTATATCAGATTGGAATGTGGAAATATTCTAACACAAGCATCAAAGACATAAAGGTCAAGATGACTGTGATGTTAGCTTACCCAATTTAATGTAGCAAAACCACGCTCGCATCAAGGCATAGAGGCCAGGATGACTAGCAGAATGGTTGTGTAAAAATAGTGAAGCATAAAGAAGGAAGCAAATAAAAATATGTTCCATGCCCCAAGAGCTCTAGCTATGCATCACGGAGAGACTTATGAGACAAGGACACTCAACGAAAATCAATAACAGTCAGCACACAAAGAAAAGATCATGACCTAGCTCAAGAATTAAGTGTTGTGTTTAAAAATTTAATTGTGTTAACTGATACTGAGCTCTGAAGATAAGGATCAAATGCTCACAAGTAGGTAATATCACAAGACAAAATTGGGTAAGACCAAACTGATAAGTGTTGAAAAACACTCAATGTCAGGGGTTGTATTGAAAAATACAGTTGGGGTGGTGTTGAAAAACACCATTTGTGAGATGTCCTAGAGACTAACGCAACCAAGAGACCAAAGCTAACATAGTTATGCCCCCTAGACAAAGGCAAAGACTAATTCAAAACCAAGACAACAAGGGCAAGGTATGATGGAGAAAGGCTAAGTGTCGTGAACATGCCACTAATACATTTGATAGCTATTTTCTACCTTTAATTTTGACCAAGGCCTTTTTTGGCTTGTTAGATTATTGTTTTTGTGTTTATGACCCAGATTTTGTCAAAATTTTGACGATCTTGAGTTTTTCAAAAGTTCGATGAATACGTGATATAAACAAAAAAAAAGTGAAAAGTGAAACTCATTTTTCAGTTCACTCACAGGCGGGAGGAGGGCATTTCCGAGAATCCAACAAAACCTGTAGGTTAGGGCAGGTGAATATAATCATTTTCATGAATGTAGTGTTTGAGTTGAGTGATCTTAGTATGGAAATGAAATATATTTGAAAGTTTTAGAAACCCTTTATTTGATTCTTCTTATTTTTGAGTTCTACGGATGAAAATTGGATGAGTTAGAAATGAGCTAGTGATAACTAATGAAGAAAGCAATATTGTTGTGTTGAAACAATTGATGAATGAATATATTTAGGTTGTTACAATAAATTTTATTGTTACTTTTTGACAGTATCACAAAAGGGGAATATTGTGTATAGCCCACAGTTTGTGGGTTTCATATTCCTTAGCTGCTAAAACAAGATGTGTATGATTGAAAATCCAATGTTTCAACTATGATGTTTTTCGAAACTTCATACTCACCAAATGATCTATATAAAGTAGATATCAA
Organism: Thuja plicata; assembly: GCA_018584345.1. Lineage (NCBI taxonomy): Eukaryota > Viridiplantae > Streptophyta > Pinopsida > Cupressales > Cupressaceae > Thuja > Thuja plicata. The sequence continues at coordinate 50,593 of MU224160.1, forward strand.
AAGGTCTCAAGTATTTTGGATATTGGCCAAGGTCTAGAGAATTATCTCTTACCAGTTAGAAGATGTTTTGTTCTATGTTAAGCTTTTAGTCAGAAGAAATAAGAATGATGATACAATCGATGTGGTGTCTCTTGATATTGTCACTATCTCCTTTATTTACCCACATTAACCTATTTTTTTGTATCTCTTTCAATAAATATATCATCTAGAAATGATACTAAATTCTCTCCTATTTCAACCCTTTAGAGAAAACCTTGATATATTTAATTCTGATGGACACAACATGTGTAGTAACTTTAAAGAATTGGTGACATATCTAAAGTATAGATACTAAATCCAAATTCTCTCAAACTTGGTAAATCGAGAAAGATTTCAAAACCTAGTGGTAAATGATTTGGCACTCCTCTTAGGAATTGTGGTGATCAAAATTCTTCTATTCTTGGTAATTTTTTCTTTCAAACATTGTTGAAACATTCTGCTATAAAAAAACTTATTTCAAATGAGAATACACTTAGAATATTTATTCCTTCTTTGACTTAAGATTTATAAGGTTGTACAAGTCCACAAATTTAGCAAAAGAGACACTATCCAGTTCATCCCTTTTTCCATTTCCCAGTAAGGCACATGCATCTTTACAATGATTTATTTGGAATTGCTTGTAAAGTTTTAATAGAGTAGATTCATACCTCTAGAGGACTAAGATCATAAACAAGGACCTTTTCATCACTCCCTTGACGTTTGCCCAAAGACCGGTGAAGAAATGTTCCCATCCATGATCTTGAGCCAATGACAACAGTTGTTGCAAACACTATTCAATAAACTTTGTAATTATGTGCACATAAATTATGTTAGAAAAAAGGCTCACATTCAACTGTCTAATATGTGTCATGATCTTGCAAAATGAAAACCATTTTCTATATCTAGTAGCTAACAAACATTAAAATGCAAAATGATGTGTACACATGTGTTTGATATGATGTGCCCCAAGCTCAGTTATAACTTCCTATAAGAATATTTTGACAAGCATAGTACTTACAGTGTCAAAGGGCAGTTACCTAGAGATGTGGGATATGGAGACAAGTACATTATTTTGAAGTAGGACGTAGGATTTTTTGAATTAGGGTACAAATATATTACACATGAATGTAGTCATTAGGAGATGTCCATACAAGATATCAGTCACAGAATGAGGTCCTTGTTCTAGAACCCAAGTTATGTCCCCAAGAACAACCAAAGTCCATAGGCCTCTGCTAAGAATTGCATTTGTTCAACATTAGGAAAGTATCATCAGATCATATTAGTACAAATGAATCCACTTAATCTTCACTATTATAGTGAATCCTATATGGCATAAGCATGATAAATTTCTAGTATTGGTAAGATAAAAAACTAGCAACTTGATGGCAAGTTGGAGTATACACCTCGTACATGATCCATTGGTGTATGCATTCTTACGTTTATTTGCACTTTGATAATGACACTATACCCTCTTGACTATTTATATGAACTTTAAAACAACACAAACATGATATCTCATCCTTTATTAGTTGGGGTGCTCGCATAGCTCCACTTGCATATCAATAGAATTTTGCAATTGCATGGCTTCTAGGTATTTCATTCATCAATCAATGCATTGACATACAGATTCTTTACCAAAATAAAAGAAGACGTGGTTTCCCAATAAAATTATTTGCAAATTTTTATTTAATTCTTTATACTTTCATCCAACAACATCTACATAGAATCATATGTATTTATAGTGTGGCTTTTCCTCTGTCTTGCAGGGCCTCGACTGCATGCACTTGATATAAGAACTCTTGCTTCTCTACTTTTCAAGGTCAATGGCAGTTGTTACAGCTTTATGGTTCAAATTCTAAGAGTAGCTGCTATCTTATTTGTTCATACTTTACACCTCCATAGTGATTATAACTAGAACCAGCTGTATTGTTCATAGTATTTTTGTCATATGATGTCACCCTTTTCATTGGATTCAGTTATGATCTAGTAATCACTATAGCTTTGCTTATCTGTGCACACAATATGGATACATAAATTTAATGTTCTTTAAAAATGTATTGGCAAGTTGTTCAGAGCAGTCCTACCTATTTTGTCTTTTATTTTTAGTTGGATCGTAATTCTATTGTAAAGTGTTATAGTCTATCATATTCTGCTCAATGCTCGTGCAAACATTCTTTATCTCATTTTCAACTTATGTTTATGTACAATCAAACACTAAACATTAGCTTCATTGGATTACTGTATTTTTTAATTATATCAAGATTCCTTTGAATTATTTGATCCATTATCTTGACACAAATTTTCTTTGAAAAAAATAGGCTCGCCAATTCATAATGACTTATCTTTTCATGAGAAACTCACACGAATATTCATATTTCTTTATTAGAAAGACACATAGATAACTAAGGGAGACAATGAAAGTTTTAAATTGGGTCATACCAGAAGTAGACCAACACCTAGCCAAATACAATAATCATTAATGCAAATATTTCTTCTTCAGAGGGTCTTCTGAGACTTATTAATCGATGTGGATCTTCTGCATAATTTATACATGCATCCTCATCGTCTGAAAATACTTGTTGATAATGTATTCCTTGATATTTTTTCCTTCTTACAACATCACACTCTACATTCCTCTCCAGATGTATAAGAATCCTCATCTTCTAAAGAATAATTTATGGTTAACGTATTAATGTCTTCCTCTTGATTGGAATGTTTTTCATTCCATTCTATACAAGGGATAATTACAACATTAGAATATTATTGCTAAGGTTCAAACAATTGGTGTATTTAAATTTGAATTAAGTTATGTTTTGTAGTTGTTTCATCTGTTTTAAGTAGATTATAGTCCACATATTATTTAAGTTAGACTTTGAACCCCCTATCTTAGGGTCCTAGTAGAAGTGAGCTAGCATAAGGAAGATTTTCTCTTCAGAAGGTAGCAAATCCCTTTCTCTACAAAGACAAAGTGGTATAGTTTTCCTAGAAACTCAAAATGAGCTATGATGGTCATGCAAATTTGGAAGTAGCCCATGAAGACAATTATGATATTCAAAGTGTAAAGACAGTGCTTAGAGTTGCAAACCAGTCCAACGACATCAAAACTCCAAGAAAAATTATATTCATAATGTCTTTCATAGGCAGCAAGGTATAAGGCAATGCTTGGAAAACTAGGATGCATGGTGAGAGTGGTTTCTATGGCCATAGAGAATTGGTGTTATGTTGAGTCACATTCGATGCTAACTGAAGTTATTAACTTTGTAAAGCTTCATTCTCTTGAAGATGACCACAATAGCCTCTAGAATGGACAATGCAGTCAAAGCACAACATGATTAATATAAGCTAATGCAAGATCAAATGCACACAGGGAAGCACTATTTAAGATACATGACTGACACATGAATAGAGAATATGAATAGATTTAGTTATTTATGGACCAACTTTATCATTGATCGTGTGTCAAAAACAACAATATAGGTCTTGAAAGCAATTTGGTGCAGCACCCTATTAGCATTTAGATTTCATTTCATATCTTTCTGTATCTTTTTTCCTATCATGGAGAAGTAGCATAGGTTAGATTAGGTGAGTACTAAGGGAACCAACTTTCTATGAAGGTTGACCTCTAACTATCAAATTCTACAATTTGATAGGTCCTACCACGTTTCACTAGATAGCTGAATCAAATTTTGAACAAAATACATATCTAATTGATAACACATATATTATAAATTTTCTAACATTATTTTTCCATACTAGACTATATGTGAAAAAAGTAACATGTCTAAACTTTGTGAAGTATGAGCCTAGAAAGGAAGAGTAGGAACTATTCTATCCTAAAATGCAGGAATACTCTTAACTAATAAACTTGTTAATGCTCGAGAAATCTGAAGTCCAGACCATAGAAAGAAAGAGTTTATATTTTGTCCTTACACAATCAAATAACTGTACAAGTGCACTTAGCTTACTACAATGATAATGCTGTCAAGCTATGTCTATCACCAACTTTCATCACCAATGTCTATGATTGCAAGGATAAACCATCTTCCTTGCAGCTATAAATCAATATATGTCTAGTGTTGATATCATCTTAGATTTCATAATATAATTTGCAAATTTTTGGTGTATTTATGATTTAATAGAGATTGTATTTATTTTACAACAAATTGTTGGTAATAAATCATATTTGGACCAAAGATGAACTATTGCTATAGAGGTCAAATCCAGTCGATAGAGCACACAGGCAACAAGTGGAAGGTTAAAATTTTACAACCTAAAACAAGTTCTTAATGGTGTCAAGCAAGCACAAAGATTTTTGAATTTTGTTCTAGTAGTGATCTATAGGCATAGAAGGGTCTATTTGAAGTAATGAAGAAACAATCCGTCCAAGTCAAAGTAGCGATTTAAAGTTGCAAGAAGTTGAGTCTTGTGTAGGTCTCTCACCTTGTATTGATCGCTAAAAAGGATAATAGAAAAGAAAAGAAAGTTCTTTGAAGTCACAGTTTATCACTAGTCAAAAAGAGTTGTTGATTGCAAATGTTAAAGGCTTGCATCTCTTTCATTTTTAATATCATCTCAGATCTCAAAACTAAAAACATAATATGCGTAGTTTTTTGTATTTCTGGTTTAATAGAGGTTATTTTGTAGCAACAAATCGGATAATATTTTCTCCTATTATTGTTTAAGTAAATCTAAATATTGGTAATGAAATTATTGTTCATTTACATTGGTAATAATTGTAGTCATCTCTGTTTCACCAATAATTATTATTGTACTATGAAAATTTCTTCATGAATTGCTAATGATGTAGGTTGTTACTAACCTAAGAAGAAAATAATTTTGCAATATGAACCAAGAACAAAATAACGAGACAATTGCTAGATTGTGGTCTCAGTTCTGAAGAAAACCTGATAAATGTAATTGTCCTTGCAAAAAGTGTAAGGGCTTAAAGAATCAAAGAATTCTAATCACAACAGCCGAGAGTCATTGTAGGAAACATGGTCACGTTAAGGGGGGAAGGATTATCATCGATTGGTGAATATGGATTTCCAACTGGAGGAACATGGAGGTGTGAATATCCAAGGCAAGGATAATGCTCCCATGGAAGAAGATGATCCTATGGTAGAGAACACAATTGAAGACGATGTTATTGGTGTAGCTGATAATGTACCATAGGACATGATTGAAGAAGATGGTATTGGCATAGATAATCAAGATGATCATGGTGATGGTACTAGCGCATCTGATAATGATGATGAAGATGGTCTTGATGTACCTATACTTGAGAAGGCATACGAGCCCCTATACCAAGGCTCTCAAACAACTCTTATCTCCGCTATAGTGTTGTTCGTGAACTTGAAGGTTATGAATGGTTTATCCAATGTAGAAATGTCACATATGCTAAAGTATGCCATTTTTGTCATCTTCAATGTTAGCATACCATTACTATTCATTATATATATTGACAATTCAAATTTGTTGTTGTAGGTTGATAGGTGAGTTTTTGTTACCACCATCAAACATTCTACCTCATTTGTACCGAGAATTATCTACCATTATAAATCAAATTGGAATGAAGTATCAGACAATACATGCATGTCACAATGATCACATTCTATATCATAAACAACATGAATTTGCAACAGAATGCCCTGATTGTCATATTAGTAGATATTAGTCAGATCAAATAACAAAAAAGGTGCCTCAAAAGGTTCTTCGGTACATTCCCATAGTTCCACATCTTCAACAATTATTTAGGTGCACTAGCTTGGCACAATTTATGGATTACCATGCATGCAATATAAGTCAATATGACATTATGTGAATGCCTGTGGATGGTTCTACATTTAAAGAGATAGAAAATACATGGCCACACTTTAAAGAAGAACCTCGTAATCTCAAGCTTTCATTGGCAGCGGACGGTGTCAATCCATTTGGAAATATGAGATCTGTTTACTCAGTGTGGCTTGTTTTTGTTATTAACAATAGAATTCCTCCTTGGATGTCCATAAGGAGAGAGCACATAATGTTGTCAATGATTGTACCAGGTATTTTATCATTTAATAGTTACCTAAATTAAATTACAAACACCGCATAAAAATGGTCATAATAATTATGTAACATTTTTGTTCATTCAACTAGGTAAGTACCAAGTTAAAGATATGAACGTGTATATTGAGTCGCTTATTGACGAGTTGTTGAAGTTATGGAATGGGATCACTATGTATGACATCTCTAGACCAATAGGACAAAGACAATTTCAATTCAATGCAATACTTGTATGAACAATACATGATGTCCCTGGGCTAACACATGTTTGCGGTATGTTATATATTGTTAAGGTCACATATTTTTAGTATGTTATCGTGGTTACACATTATTTTTTTTGAATTTTTGCTACCAAGGTGTTTGTTTGTAGGTTTTCACCAAGGCACTTTTTCTTTTTTTTTTGAATTTTTGAATTTTTTATTTTTTGTATTTTTGGAATATAGAATTTTTTTGAAGATACATCAAAGTGCCTATTTCTAGGTTTTCACTAAGATGATCATTTTTTGAAGACATTTTCCAATTTTTAAAATTTTTGACACTATATCATTTTTTTTTATTTTTTCAGAATCAATAATTATGTACAAAGGATGCCCCCAGATAGAATGGGAATCATGGATAGAACTTCTTCATGTGTAAGACATTGATAGGATCAGGGAGCTGCTCTCCCTCTTATGTAGACAGTAAATAAGCACCTGACCCAAAAGGTGCTTTAGTAATGTAAGGTCCAAGCCAATTAGGTTCAAATTTGCCATTTTGATCTCTATGCTGTTGATTCTTAGGATTTTTTGCATAGGAAAAGATCTCCCACTTGGAATTCTCTAGGGAGAACCTTTTTGTTGAAGGCTTTGGACATGCACTTTTGATAAACCCTCATATGGTCAAATAGTGCTTGACATTTCTCATCTAGAAGTTCTAACTCTTGAAGTCTCATGGCGCGGTAGTCTTCATCTATAACTAGACCTTTGAGGGAAACTCTACGTGAAGGAATCTCAACCTCCAAAGGTAACACTTCTTTAGTGCCATATGCAAGGGAAAAAGGAGTAGCCCCAGTAGGAGTACGAATACTTGTTATATAGGCCCACAAAGCTGGATTTATCTGTAAGTTCCAATCTCTACCATTCTTGTAGATTGTTCTATGCAAGATTTTAAGAATGGTTTTGTTTGATGCCTTTGCTTGACCATTTCCTTGCGGGAAGTAAATGGAGGACCAATATTGTTTAATCTTGAATTTCTTGCAGAGTTGTTTAAGGTCCTTATTTATGAACTAGCCTCCATTGTCAGTGATAATCTCGAAAGGCACTCCATATCGATAGTTGATATGGTTTAGAATGAATAGAGAGATTGTCTTGCCCGAGGCAACAGAAAGTGGGATAGATTCTACCCATTTAGTGAAGTAATCAGTAGCAGTGATAATAAACTTGTGCCCATCTGATGAGTTGGGATGAATTTTCCCAACAAGATTAAAGGCACAGCGCTAAAATGGCCAATGAGATATAGAAGGAATGAGCTCCATGCCTAGATCATGTATTAGGTTACCATGTTTTTGACACTTTTCACATGACTTTGCAAAAGATATTGCATCAATCTACATCGTAGGACAATAATACCCACCCTAAGCAACCTTCGGGCCATAGAAAGACCATTGGAATGTCCCCCATAGATGCCCTCATGAATTTCAACTAACGCTTGGTTGGATTCTTCCTTTTATAAGCATCTAAGAAGTGTTTCATCTAGACCCCTCCTATACAAATCACCAGCGATAAGGGAATGGAGAGAGGCATTTAGGGTAAGGTTTCTGCATTCAGATTGGTTAAAGGTTTGAGGTATAATACCCTCACGAAGGTATGAGTAAATGACATCACAACGGGATGACTCACAACCAACAAGGGTACAAATGACATGGCTTTCTTGGGAGTCATAGATAGGGTGATGTAGCTCTTCCACCAGGAATTCAAATCTGGATTCATGTTTCTCTAACTAAAGGAGTGAAGCAAGTGTAGCCATAGTATCAGCTACTTTATTTTATACTCTAGGGATTTGCTTAAATGTGACAAATGTGAAGTAGCGTTTCAAGGAATCAACCATTTTCTTGTAGGGTACCATTTTCTCATGTTTTGTTTGATAATCATCATTAACTCTATGATTTTCCATTCTATGGCCATCTTAAGTCCATTTGTTAAAGCTTCATACTCAACAATGTTGTTTGTACATGGGAACAATAATTTGTAAGACTTAGGGATTGTGCACCCATGAGGAGAAACAAACAAAACACCAGCTCCTAAACCATTTTGCATAAAGGATACATCAAAGAACATCTTCCATGTTCTTTTAGTCATATACTTAAGGTGCTCATCTGGGAAGTCAACTTGAATAGGTGCATTGTCTTGTATTGGGAAATCAACCAATTGATCTGCTATGACTTGTCCTTTGATTTCTTTACGCTCAATGTACTCTATGTCAAACTTTGAAAGTATCATCATCCATTTAGCAAGTATACCTATGAGGGAAGCCTTACTTAGCAAGTATTTGAGTGGATCTATTTTTTCAATGAGGTGTATAGTGTGCGCAAGCATATAATGTCGCAACTTTTTGGAAGCAAACACAACAACAAGGCAATATTTCTCAATGCTGGTGTAGTAAACCTCATATGAAACAAGAGTGTGGCTAATGTAGTATATTTCTTTTTCTTTCCCATTTTCGTCAAGTTGAGCTAGTAATTCCTGCAAGGAAGATTATGTCGCTAAAATGTATAGAATAAGTGGTTTCCCTAGGATAGGAGGCATTAAAATGGGAGGAATTTCCAAGTAATTCTTGATTTGATCTATGCTCTTTTGACAATCCTCATTCCAAACACATTTGACTCCCTTATGTAAGTTCTTGTTGAAGGGTTGAGCTCTATCTACCAATTGTGAAATAAATCTCCTTATAGATTGAAGACGTCCCTAAAGACTCCTCATTTGACTAATGTTTTTAGGAGGTGGTATATCTATGATTGCTTGGACTTTTTTAGGGTCCACCTCTATTGCTTTTTCTGAAATGATAGATCCAAGTAGTTTTCCAGAGGTGACCCTAAATGCACACTTTTTAGCATTTAACCTTAGTTGAAATTGTTCCATACAATGTAGAATGACTTCTAAATCATCCAAGTGTGTGTCTCTTTTTTAAGGCTTGGCCAAGGTTTCATCCACATAATCTTCCTTGTTTTTATGAATCATGTCATTAAAAATGGTTGTCATAGCTTTTTGATAGCTGGCTCCTGCATTTTTTAATCCAAAAGGCATAATGTTCCAACAATAGGTACCCCATGCACAATTGAATGTAGTCTTTTCTTGATCTTTGGGAGCTATCTTAATTTGATTATAAACAGAAAAACCATCCATCAAGGAATAAATCTCATAACCTGCAATCATATCCACTATCATATCTATATTGGGGAGTGGAAAGTCATCCTTTGGGCATGCTCTATTGAGATCTCTAAAATCTATGCAAACTCAAATGGATTTATCATGTTTTGAAATAGGTACAATGTTTGATATCCATTCAGCATAGGCAATAGATCTTATGAATTATGCACCAAGGAGTTTCTCTAATTCTTCTTTGACTAGGAGAGCTATGCGAGGATGCATCTTTCTCAATTTTTGCTTAACTAGTTTGACACCCGGAGCTATGGACAAGTGATGCATGATAAGATTAATGTCCAACCCTAGCATATCTAAGTAAGTCCATGCAAAGTTGATCTTCTTTTTCTATAATAACTTAGTGTAAGCTTCTTTTTCATGTGGAGACAAAGAGACAGCCAAGTGTACTATCTGTGGAACTTCATCCGTACCTAAATTGATTGCTTGTGTTGGTTCAATAAGCACTGAAGATCGATCTAGAAAATATCTATGGAGATGATCAAGTACCTCATCCTTAGGTGCCTTAGAGATCTTTTCACCCTTGGATACATCATTTCTTTTTACTTTTTTTTTAAAATTTTGACACCGCCACACAGTGGTTTTCACCATTAGAACTCCTATTCTTTTGATTTTTGATTTTTTTTTTATCTTGTGACTAAGGTACTTGATGTCTAGCTCTCTCATACTGGTAGCTGGTTCACTGGTGGAAGAGACTATAGGCTCAGTGGAATTTAGGTAACAAGCTATCTCATAATCATTTTGGAATGTTAAAATCTTAGGTTCTTGATAGCATTGGGACCAATCAATGAGGATAGGATGAACAAGAGGTAAGTCAACGACTAGTTCAAGGTTATAAATGTGAATGATATTATTGCTAGTGACTGAAGAGTCAGAGTCTGTCGAGTAATCATCTAAGCTACCCAAATCAGGATTCATCCTAACAAGTGAAGAATCATCCACTAAGGCAATACGTGGGTTCAAAACCTCTAACCCTACACATGACTCATTGGCTACCTTAAGTTGAGAACTATAAGTGTGTATAACATCAACATCTCTATCAACTGTAGAGGACTCAGAAAAGGAGTCCCATTCATACTCATGTGAACTTGTATCTGAACTGCGACTAGGATGTTTACACCATGAAGTTTTGGGACATCTTGATTTAGAAGGTCTAGTTTCATCAAAAGTAGCACTTTCTCTTTCCATTAAATGAACAAGATTCTTTCATTGACGCTCTCTCAAAGGATCTTCTATGTCCAATTCTTGTTCTAAAGTTGAAACTGATGCATGGGTGACTGAAATATCTGAATCTCCCCAAAGGATATTAGTGGAAGGGACCCAATCTTCACACATATCTTGTTGATTTGTCAATTTAAGTACATACTCAGGCTCATCTTCACTATGTGACTCATCAAAGAGAGGGTTAGTGTGCTTATTGTAATTCTCAAATCCTAGGCCAATCGGCTTCTTGGACTTGTGTCCAAATTGAGCATGATTAAGAGGTTCAGATCTAGTATCCAAATTAAGATGAAGAGGGCCATATCCATGATAGCCCATCTATCTAAAAAAAGTATACCCTCTTCCATAAGCCTTAGGAGAGAGAGATAAGTTCTCATTGTGCATAGATTTTTCTTCTCTATAGATCCAGTCTCTAATAAATTTCTCCTCCTCATCTTGAATAGGCACTGAGGACTCTACAAATGTGCCAAATAAAGTCATAGCTAAAGAGGAAGGTTTCTTTTCTTGTGAAGGCTTTCCATAAGATCGAGGTGAAACTGGTAATGTTGTGAGCGAGTTTAGTTGATACCCCCCCATACCAAGGTCTATAGACTTAATCTTGTCTTTGCATTTAGCTAAGGTAGCATCAAATTCTTCTGCTTCTCTATTAAAGGGAACATGAGCCCCTACTGAAATTGAATTAACAGATAAAGTGTTATCCCCAGGTATACAAATCTCTATGCCATTGTAGGGGAACTTAACACATTGATGATAGGTAGACGACACTGCTTGCATGTCATGAATCCATGGTCTACCAAGTAAGATATTATACGCAAGAGGTCCAACATCAAATATTTGAAATAAAATATCTTTTTGAATAGGGCCAATCGTAACAGGAAGGATGACCAACCCCTTGGAACTTCTTTCTGCCTCATCATGGAATTTGATGGTAATCCTTTTTCTGGTATCTATGAATTTCTTAGAATAACCCAATTCTTTCAAAATCCTAAAAGAACAAATAGTAATCCCAACACCCGCATCTATCAACACGCGCATGACACGGGTTCTATGGATCATGACCTCAATATGAAGGGAAAGAATGTGCGGATGGCTCAAAGCTTTATCATCATCCTCTAAAAATGTAAGGTAATGAGGGCTAGAAATGTGATTAACCATGTTCTAGAAATGATCGACATCTAAGTTGTTGGGGACGTTTGTCGTGCACAAAGCATCCTCAAGGACTTGCTTATATCTCAGAGACAACTCTAAAAGCTCAAAGATTGAAATGTAAGCTGGGGTTCTTTGTAACTGATCAACAAGATTGTAGTTTGACTTAGGATTCATAGCTGATTTCAAGGTGATAGGATTGGATGCCACTTTCTTAGGCTTACTAGATTGGCTTGAATTGGGTTTTCTAATGAAAATGGGACCTTGACTTCTTGTAACAACATTAAGAGCTTGAGATGACACTCTGGAGTTGGGACCCCTTAGCACCACAATAGGTTCTTTATCAAAAATAAGAGGAGAGTCTACATCTAGTCCATAACCATATGGATCTCTACCCCTCATCATATTGACATTTTCTTCCACAAATTCAAGCATGTTGATGGTATTCTCTACATTTGTATAAGTATAATTGATCTCAGCCTTGCCATTATTAACTTTAGAGGTTTCCCCCTTTTCATATTTGGGCAAAGGTTCTTTGAAGGCCTTATGAACGGCGTTGGTGTTCAATCCATCTATCGTAAGTTTTCCATTTTCAATGAGATCTTGAATTATATGCCAGAGTTTGTAGCAATGTTCAATGTCATGTCCAATAACATTGTGAAATATGAAAAATGCCTTCTCATTCCACCAATGTGGCTTAACTTTAGGTATACAAAAATGTGCAGGATCTTGAGGATGTACAAGATTTTTAGCGATAAGTTTCTTTAAAATATACTCATATGACTCACCGAGTTTTGCGAATTGACGTATTTCCTTCTTAGGCTTACCTTGGTAGCTTGGCTTACTCTCTTGTTGATTATATGTATTAAGCTTCATGGCTTGAGCAACACTAGATAAATGGAGCATAGGTTGATCTTTAGGTTGGGAGGAATCCACAATTCCATCATTAACCACTTGTTTGTTCTTATTCCAATGTTGGTTCTTCCCTTTATCCTTGTTAGAGTTGTTGTTGTTTTGACCATTGTTGTTGTTATTATGTCCATGTTTGGTCAAAATTCCTTGTTCT
>MU224160.1:63554-78015 GCA_018584345.1 Thuja plicata
TTGACCATTGTTGTTGTTATTATGTCCATGTTTGGTCAAAATTCCTTGTTCTCTTAAAACATCTTCAATCCTACATGCGGTTTCAACCATGGTGTCAAATGAATCAAAAACCATTTTCTTAACTTCACACCGCAATTCAGGAACCAAATTTCTAACAAGGATGTCAATCTTTTCATTGTTAGGAATGGTTATAGAATATCAAGAGAAATTTTGCCTCCACCTTTGCAAGAAAGCGACAAAGGATTCCGCTTGGTTCTTCTTTAAGTTACATAAGTCCAACAAGGTGATAGATCTTAACAGATTGTAATAAAAGTGTTGAACAAATCTTTGAAAAACCTCTTTGAAAGTCTTAATAGGGGGAGTTATATTGGTGAACCATTCCATTGCTTTTCCCTTAAGACTTCTTGAGAATAACCTCATGAGATAAGAGTCATCTTGATGGAACTCAAAACTAGTGGTATAAAATTGGCGCACATGATTATGTGGATCTCCATTCCCATCATATTTGTCATATTGAGGAATTTCAACCTTTCTAGGGAACTCCTTCATGTCAACACTCTTATCAAAAGGATTAGGACAAATCGAGTCTAGTGAGTAATAATTCTTACCGGCCAACATCATTCTCTATATTTGTTTGATCACCTCATCTTGAGATGGACCTTGCTTCTTAATCCTTTTATCAACATCAAAATTGTAAGGGACTCTAGCACCCTTGTTGATTAGGCTCTCTAGGAACTTATCCTTGTTTTGCTCCAAATATGTCTCCACATACTGTTGAAAAATTGGTTCTTGTTTCATTTTCATAAAGTCTTGGGAGGTATGAGAAAAGTTCAAGATACTACCCCCATATTGTGAACCATAATGAGCACGTTGCGAAGGTGGACTTGAGTTCCTAGGAGGGGTTTGTCTCCTATAATGACCATGTCTAGAAACCCTTCTTCCCCTAGGGCTAGGAGATCATGATGGTGACCTTGAATGTCTTCTACTTCATGGAGTCCTAGGAGGACTAGATGGAGGAGAATTTTTTCCACCACTAACATGCATATTATTGAATGGATCATTGAGTTGTCGAGCCAGGAGCCTATCTTTCTCCTCTTGAAAGGCTTTCCTTTCAATTTATACCAAAGTTTGTCTCTCCAAATCTAGGTGTCTAATTTGTTCTTCCTTACGATATTGTTCTTCTAGGAAGGCTTTCTTTTCATGCTCAATCCTCTTAATCCTTTCATTCATGTAACCTAAAGAGGTCTTGAGTGGTGAACCTTGTCTCAAATTTCTAAACAAGTTGTTTGTATAAGTTGTATTGACATGAGTGTCATAAGGCTCATCTCCTTGGTTCTCATGTTGTGGTAACTCATCATCATAATCATTTATTTTACCTTTCTCTCTCTCAGTCCTTTCGTGTTCATCTAGATATCTTGTTGAAATAAGGGGTGGGGTTGGTCTACTATTATGAGAGGAACCACTGAATGAAATGGCATCTCTACTCTTCGCAAATATATCATCATAACATTTATCCATGGCTTCCCTTTCCCTCCAAGTCATTGTGTAACTCATATCCATAGAAGAGTGAGAAGATGCCAAAGGGATACCCAACTCACTAAGATGACTCTTGGAATCAAACCACACTTTTGAAGCATTCCTAGGTGATTGATAAAATATGGGTTGTTTTTCCTTATGTATTTGGCGAGTTTGTACTAAGGGTAATTGATTAAAGACCACTTGAGGTTGTTTTCCTTGATTTACTTGAAATATTGGTGTAACTAGCATGAAATAAAAGGTACTAGCTGATAAGATGACCCTAACAAATGTTGGTACCAAACTAGGATATTAAAGGCATTAACCTGTCCAAAAAGAGGTGATAAGATAGAAAATTGCAAGAGGTGTAAGTCAATACTGCCACAGGGGTGCCCAATAAGTGGGTGAATACCCTAACACATATGGATTAGGAGGATAATATTACCCAAATTATATTGATTTAAATTGAATATATATGAAAGTGGTTGGACAAGAGACTACCAAAACTCTCCAAGTGTGTTATCAAAGAATCTAAAGGTTTATCTTTTCAACAAGGACGGTTTCTAGATTACCAAGCTCCAAGAAAGGTCACTTATGAAATCAAAGATCACTAATCAAAGAGGTAAAACCACAAGAATCCAAAGCATAAAAAAGCTTCCAACAACCGGGTAAGTAATCCAATCTGACACGGATCAACCAGGGAAAACTAGAAATGACAGGACAACAATCAAGCAAGTGGGCAGATGACAGCAAATAGCTCACTGGAAGAGAGTTTTGCATGATGAAAAGATTTGTCACACGAGGATTAGCGCAAGACCAAACAACAAAATCCACAAAGCCGCACAAAGAAAGACCAGACTGGTGTGACAGGATAACAGTAAACTGACAGCAAATTTGTAGAATATCACGCGAGGATTCTTAGAGAACAATGTGAGCCGTGCGAGGAAATAGTTTTCTCATGTGAGGGAAGGCAACAAGACTCAGTATTTGTTTTTTTTAGTTGACCAACTAGATGCATTAATAGATTTTATCAGGAATCAGGCATGCAAAATAGCAATCAGGGAGTTTCAAGCAAACATTTGTCTTCAAACAATGAGTAAGGGACAAAGCAACTTTGCGCATGAACAAGAATAGTGACATAGTATTTCTACTCGCTAAAGATTCTACTTGTGTATGTTCTCAAAATTTTTTCCAATCATGCACATAGTCTTAGAGAATAAAAATTTGGTTGCACTATGGTTCTTAGTAATGGCTTGATTCTGCAACTTTTGCAATCTCAAGTGGGTGAAATCCAATCCTGGCGCATTGAGGTTTTGACACAGTCCAAGAATTTAATCAATCAAGAGCTTCTAAGGAGATCTAAAAACCTACAAGAAAATACACTCATGGATATTTCTTCCACAAGGATGTTTATATAGTGGTTGTTTCTACCATGGTAAAAATGGCTATTACCACTTGAGGTTCCATCCATGTGGTTTACCCAATAAAGGGAGTGTCCACTATGGTTAACCCTCTCTAACAAGAAAGACTCACAATATGAACCACATGGGGACTTGGTTCGGATTCAAGGGTTCCAAGTTTCTGATTCTCCCAAAAGGGAAAAGAGCATAATCCTCTAGCCTCTTCACCTCACCCAAACATAGTCTAAAGAAAGATTAATTGACCCACTAATTTGAAATCACCTCACCCAAGGTTCGTATATCAACAACAATGACCACCAATCTCAAGAGAGAAAGTACCAATCAAAGTTGATGATTACACCAAGTTTGAAGTAATGAAAAATCTTTCCCTATCTACAAGGGGATCTATCATCAAGAAGAGCTTCGCATGTTAGACAAGCGAATGAAGCTCACTCTCTCAGGATCACCACAAATAGTGTTCATAGGGCCTAATTACTATGTGAAACATATATGCAAGAAAGCAAATCTAGGTCCATTTTTAGAGCACCAATTGGAAATGTGATCTGTGAAAGCAAGAAACACTCAAGCCAAACACATGAGAGGTTCATTTTTATTTCCAAAATCCAAATGTTCAAGAGATGCAACAAAATACCTCAAGTCCAAAGCAATGTGAACACTTTGTTGTTTATCCACGCAAGCCTAAATAAGTAGTAGCAAGTGCAACAGCAAATCAAAAACCACCAGAAACAGTAAACATTTTCTTTTAATTAAATAAATTAGAAGAGTTTTATTTAATTAAATGGGAGGAATTTAATTTAATTAAATAAGATGAATTTTATTTAATTAAAACGGAGATTAAATCTTTTAATTAAATAAAAATGATCAACCCTTAGGAAATATTGAAATAATTGAATTAATTACAATTTGATCAAGGAAATTGATTTGAATTGAAAATGTTGCAAAGCATTGATTTGAGAATTTGATAAAATGATAAAATGATAAATGGGGCCCATAGTCTAGGTGGCCATTTTAGGGTGCATACACCTACGACACCTTATGATCCCGTATAACAATCTAACGGGTCCTAAGGGGTCATAGGAAACATTATCACCCCTTATGACCACTGTAACACCCCAAAATTGGCATCTTGCAACCCTAACCAATTTTGTTGCATTTGTCATTCTTTTGAATTATCAAAGTTCTATTGTACTAGGCAATTATGAGTTTTGACCGACTCTACTCGACCTAAGTGTCAAATGCAGAAAATCCTAAATCTACATTATATTTAATTCTTAAATATCAGTCAATTAGGTAAATAAACCCTATGATTAAATTAATTTAATTATAAAGTCCTAGCACTTTAATTAAATTAAATTCACCCCTTTTAGCTAAAACACATAAAAATGATTTAAATATTATTTAATTATTAAATAAATATCCTCATTTCAATAATTGAATTTAATTATTCAAATAATTGAGAAAAACACATTTATGAGGTCATATTCTATTTATTTAATTAAATATTTTCTCAAAAATCTTCTCTCCAATTCAGAAATAGAAACTTTGAATTAACTGTGCTTTAAAAGAGAAGGAAAATAGTTAAAATAAAAAAGAAAACAATTAAAAACAAAGAGAAAACAGTTCACTATTTTCTTTTAAAGAAAACTTGCTAATCTGAACTAGCTTTTTTATCTATTTTATTTCAAAAGGAAACTTTCTATTCTGAGGAGACTCTTAGTCTATAAAAGAACTCCCTTTTCTCATTTAAGGATATGCATTGTTAGAATAATGAATTGCTGCTACATTTTATAGTTCCTAATCTCATTTCTATTAAGCTCTCATTTGCAATAGATTAGTTTCATTTTCTTAGATTAATCCCATTCAAAATCATGTCATAGTTTAATATCTTTCATTCTTAGATTAATCTTACATCTTTCATTCTTAGATTAATCTTGCATTGCATTGCATTCATGGAGAAAAATCCTTCATTCTTGGATTGGTCTAGGTTGTGAGACTCTCATTTTGAGAGTCATTCAAAACCCCGTCTGGATAGAAGGCAACAGGTCGAATCATACAGGCATGTAGGATGAAAAAATCATATTCACTTTTGTATGTAGATGATGAATAAGGACTATGTTGAAGTGTATGGTTGAATAAGAAGGCCACATTTAACGTATACAATCACAAATATGTATTTTTAGGGCTACTAAAGTGTCGTAAGGGGTATTAAAGGTACTTTGACACCTTATGAACCCTTACGTCTACATAGGATACCTAATATGCATTCCAAGGTGTTTTCAAGGTCATAAGTATTCCTAGGGGGTCTTAGGAGACATTTATGGTTCCTAGAATTCCTTATGACCCCTTACAACCATCTTACGAGTCTCAATGGGTCATAAGGGGTCTTTGAGGGTCTTATGACACCTTATGACCCCTTGTGACCCCAAATATGAATTCATAGGGGTCCTAATGGATTGTAAGGGCTCTTAAGGCATCGCAGGACACATTAATGTGTCATTGGATGCCTTATGACCCCTTACAACCATCTTACAGGTCTCAATGAGTTTTAAGAGGTCTCATGGGGTTCTATGACACCTTATGATCCCTTCGGACCCCTAATATGTATTCTTTGGGGTCCTTAATTGTTGTAAGGGATCTCAGGGGGTCATAGGATACATTAATGGGTTGTAGGACACCTTATGACCCATTAGGACCATGTTATGGATCCTAAAGGGTTGTAAGCAGCCTTAAGGGGTCCTATGACACCTTATGACCCCTTACGACACCTTAGTACACCTAATAAGTATTATTAGGGGTCCTAAATTGTCATAAGGGGTTGTTGGACACATTAATGGGTCCTAAGATACCTTATAACCCATTTCAACCATTTTATGGGTCCTAAGGGGTCATATGAAATTTCATGACCCCTTAGGACCGCTTATGAACACTACTATGGATTCTTAGGGGTACTAAGGGTCGTAAGGGGTATTAAGGGTCCTTTAACACATTGTGACCTCTTATATCCCCTTAGGATGGCTAAGATATATTCTGAGCGGTCATCAAGGGTTGCAAGTGTTCCTATAGGGTCTTAGGGCACATTAATGGGTCCTAGGACACCTTATGACCCCTTCCAACCATCTTACGAGTCTCAATGGGTCATTAAGGGTCTTAAGGGGTCCTATGGAACTCTATCACCCCTTATAACCCCTTAGGACCCCTAATATGAATTCTTAGCAGTTTGAAAGGGAAGTAAGGGGTCTTATGGGGCCACAAGGCACATTAATCTGACCTAGGACACCTTATGACCCCTTACAACCATCTTACAAGTTTCAATGGGTCATAAGAGGTCTTAAGGGGTCATATCACACCTTATGACACCTTAAAACCTCTTTAGGATGCCTAATATGTATTTTTAGGGGTCCTTAAATGTTGTAA
Source organism: Thuja plicata (assembly GCA_018584345.1). Taxonomy (NCBI): domain Eukaryota; kingdom Viridiplantae; phylum Streptophyta; class Pinopsida; order Cupressales; family Cupressaceae; genus Thuja; species Thuja plicata. The sequence continues at coordinate 69,905 of MU224160.1, forward strand.
GGGGTCTCAAGGGGTCATAGGACACATTAATGGGTTCTAGAACTCCTTATGACCCCTTACGACCATATTACGGGTCCTAAAGGGTTGTAAAGGATCTTAAGGGGTCCTATGACACCTTATGACCCTGAGAACCCCTTAGGACCCCTAATATGTATTAGTATTGGTCCATAATTATTGTAAGGGGTTGTAGGACACATTAATGGGTCCTAAGATACCTTATGACCCCTTATGAACACTTAGAAACCCTAAGATGAATCCTTAGGGGTCCTAATTTGTTGTAAGGGGTCTCAAGGGATCACAAGACACATTAATGTGTCCTCGGAAACTGTATGACCCGTTACAACCATCTTATGGTTCTCAATGGCTCACATGGGGTCTTAAGGGGTCCTATGACACCTTTTAACCCCTTATGACCCCTAATATGAGTTATTAGGGGTCCTAATTGGACATAACAAGTCTTAAGGGGTTGTAGGACACATCAGTGTGTCCTAGAACACCTTATGACCCCTTACAACCATATTACGGGTCTCAATGGGTTGTAAGAGGTCTAAATGTGTCCTATGAAACCTCATGACCCCTTACGACCCCTTAAAACCCCAAATATGTACTCTTAGGGGTCCTCAATTGTTGTAAGGGGTCTCGAGGAGTCATATGACACATTAATGGGTCCTAAGACACCTTATGACCCTTTACAACCATCTTACAGGTCCTAAAGGGGTTGTAATGGGTCTTAAGGGGTCCTATAACACCTTATGACCCCTTACGACCTATTATGACCCCTAATATGTATTGTTAGGGGTCCAAAATTGTCCTATGACAAATTAATGGGTTATAACATACCTTATGACCCCTTACAAACCCTTAGGACCCATATGATGAATTCTTAGGGGTGCTAATGGGTTGTAAGGGATCTCAAGGGATTGTAGGACACATTAATGTGTTCTAGGACACCTTATGATCTCTTATAACCATCTGATAACCATCTTATAGGTCAGAATGGTTCATAAGGGGTCCTAAGACACCTATGAAGCCTTACGACCCCTTAAGACCCCTAATATGAATTCTTAGGGGTTTTAATAGGTCATAAGGGGTCGTAGGACACATTAATGTGTCCTATAACTACTTATGACCCCTTATGGCCATCTTACGGGTCTCAATGGGCCATAAGAATTCTTAAGGGGTAGTATCACACCTTATGACCCCTTACAACCCCTTAGGACACCTAATATCTATACTTACAGATCATAAATTGTTGTAAGGGGTCTCTAGGGATCATAATACATATTAGTGGGTCATAGGACACCTTATGACCCCTTACAACCATCTTACAGGTTGTAATGGGTCTTAAGGGGTCCTATGACACCTTATGAGCCCTTAAGACCCCTTACAACCTATAATATGTATTATTAGGTGTCATAAATTGTCATAAGGGGTTGTAAGACACATTAATGTGTCCTAAGACACCTTATGACCCATTATGAACCCTTTGGACACCTAATATGAATTCTTAGGGGTCGTAATGGGCTGTAAGGGGTATTAAGGGGTTTCAAGACACATTAATGTGTCCTAAAACACCTTATGACCCCTTACGACCATCTTACCAGTCTCAATGGGTCATAAGAGATCTTAAGGGGTCTTATGACACCTTATGACCCCTTATGACCCCTAAGATGTATTTTGAGGGGTCCTAAATTTTTGTAAGGCATCATAGGACACATTAATGGGTCCTTAGACACTTTATTACCCCTTGTGAATATCTTACGGGTCCTAATGGGTTGTAAAGGGTCTTAAAGGTCCTATGACACTTTATGACCCCTTATGACCGCTAAGGTGTATTCCTAGGGGTGCTAAAGGGTCGTAAGGCATATTAAAGGGTCCTAAAACATATTATGACTCCTTATGACACCTTATGACCCCTAAGATGTATTCTTATGGGTTTTAAAGTATCAAAAGGGGTCTTAAGAGGTCTTACGGGACCTTATGACCCCTTACAACTCCTTAGGACACCAAAGACCTATTCTTGAGGTCATAATGTTTCATAAGGGGTACTAAGGGGTAATAGGACACATTAATGGGTCCTAGGACAACTTATGACCCCTTATGAGCATCTTACATGTCCTAAGGGGTCAAAGGACACATTAATGGGTCCCAGGACACCTTATGACCCCTTATGACACCTAGTATGAATTCTTAGGCATCTAAATGGGTCATTATGGGTTGTAAGGGTTCTTAAGTGGTCGTAGGACACATTAATTTGTCTTAGGACACCTTACAACCCCTTATGACCATCTTATGAGTTGTATGGGGTCTTTAGGGGTCTCGTGACACATTATGACCCCTTAGGACCCCGAGTATGCATTACATTATTGTAAGTGGTTGTAGGACACATAAATAGATTGTAGGACACCTTATGACCCTTTACAACAATCTTACGGGTCCTAAGGGGTCTTAAGGAGCCCTACAAAACATTATGAGTCCTTAAGACCCCTTAAGAAGGCTTATATGTATTCTTAGGGATGCTAAAGGGTTGTAAGGGGTATTAAGGGGTCCTTTGACACCTTATGACACCTTATGACACCTTATGTACCCTAAGGATACCTAAGATGTATTCTTAGGGTTTGTGAAGGGTCATAAGTGTTCCTAAGGGGTCTTAGGATACATTACTGGGTCTTAGGACACCTTATGAACCCTTATGACCATCTTACATATCCTAAGGGGTTGTAAGGGTTTAGGGGTTCTATGACACCTTATGGCCCCTTACAACCCCTCAGTACCCATAAGATGATTCATTAGGAGTCCTAATGGGTTCTAAGGGTCTCAAGGGGTCGTAGGATACATTAACACATCCTAGGAAACCTTATGACCCCTTTAAGCCATCTTATAAGTCTCAATGGGCCATAAGGGAGTTCAAGGGATCCTATGACTCCTTATGACCCCTTACGACCCCTCGGGACCCCTAATATGAATTCTTAGGGGTTCTAATGGGTCATAATGTGTCTTAAGGGGTTGTAGGACACATTAATGTGTCCTAGGACTCCTTATGACCCCTTACGCCCATCTTACAAGTCTGAATGGGTCATAAGGGGTCTTAAGGGGTAATATGACACCTTACGACCCCTTATGACCCCTAAGATGTATTAAATTGTTATAAGGTGTCGTAGAACACATTAATGGATCCAAGGACACCTTATGACCCATTTCTACCTCTTAGGACCAATAAGATGTATTCTTAGGGGTCCTAAATGGTTGTAAGGGGTGTTAAGGTAATTTGTGATCTAGGACCCTTTAAGATTCCTAAAATATATTCTTAGCAATCTTAAAGGGTTGTAAGAGTCCTCAATATCAAAATTATTGGCAATCATGAGGTAAGGGTCCTGAGGTGTCCTCATGGATCATAATGTGTCCTAATTGGTTGTAATGGATCCTAAGGGGTCTTAGGACCACCTACAACCCATTATGACCCCTTATGACACATTACGACTCATTAGGACACAGTATACCCATTAGGATCCCTTAGAACACATAAACCATCATATGATACACTAAATAGTTATAAGTGGTCCTAATGTATCACAAGGGGTCATAATGGGTCCTAGGCCATCCAAGGACATCTTAGGACTCATTAAGAAATTACATGACCTATATTACTCCATGTTGTAAGGAATTATCTAGATGAACATGGGATTGCCTCTAAATCTACTCAATAGACTAATGTGTGGTAAGGAGTCCTAAGGGCTCCTAAGGTGTCCTAATGGATCCTAATGTGTCCTGATGGGTCAAGAAATTCATTTGAGACTAACTTGATATAATAATATCATTATCAAAGGTGTAACAAACTCTTAAAATTTTGTAATACAAACATTTCTCTCTCTCTCTCTCTCTCTCTCTCTCTCTCTCTCTCTCTCTCTCTCTCTCTCTCTCTCTCTCTCTCTCTCTCTCCTTTTCGTATTGTTACATAGCGTGTATCCTCTATGTAAACCATAAATTTGAATAGTGCATATGTGATTTGAACCACTTTGGAATTTACCAAGCCTAAGGCTTAGATTTGCCTTGGAGATCCAACCCAAAGGATTAGAGGATTCAAACAGGTCTGAGACATGTTTTCCAGCAAACATACAAAAACTTGCATTTTTTCTTGTGTGCTCCCCATCAAGTTTGCACATGGTTCAATAAAAATAAAATTGTATGGCCTTATATTGAAGATATCTCTATTAGCTATCTAACAATATAATTTATTTTGAATTTTGAATATGTTAAGCTTTTCATCTCTAATTTATTTTGTATGTATGTCTGATTGTTGTCAAAAAATTAACATGTATTATTTAAGGCTTAGATATTGGATAGTTCATCAAATAATTAAATAAGTTACATTTTTAGAAACTAGACTCCATTCTACACACTTTAAAAAAAAATAAGTTTTCATTTTTTATTAGTTTTCAATGATTTCTAGGTAGAGCACACAAAAATTTCACATTTTCAGGATGTGTCCACTTCAGAAATTCACAAAAATCATACATTAAAAATTAAATTTATTAGAAAAATATGGGATAAACTAGGTGGTGTTAGCTAACTTCTCACTGGAGGCATAATTTTTTTTTAGAAAAAGTTAACATTTTAGGGGGAGGACACCAGACGTTATGTTATATTTTTTCACAAAAAAAATAAGACCACTTTTTGTGCTCCCCATTTTTTAGGACCTTAATCTCCATGACTTCTAAAATAAATTATTATTTTAGAAACTAGATCTTGAGTAGAACAACTCTTGTTCTTGTAACATTTTGAAATTTTGAGTCTAACTATCCTCAATTTATCATTGAAGTTAAAAGTTTGTTGATTTCAGAAAAAAAAAGTGTCATCTTATACCCCATTTCTTGGTACCCCGTCTTTGTGCACTTACCTAGTAGGCGAAGCATAGAATGTGCCACATGTTTCAGATTTATAAAATGTTATACCATTTGAAAGTTATAAAAATTTTCAATCAGTCTACCAATCAAAACTTCTTTTTCTTATTGCCACTTTTTGACATACCATGATGTTGCACATACCCAGTGATCTTAATCTATTTTACTGCAACATTGGAACATGAGTAGTCTTAACTATAGTCCAAAGAGATGAGATAATAAATTATTCTATCATTTTTGGTAAAAGAATTTATATTGTGAAGTGTGTGTATGTGATCAAGGTTAGCTATAAAAAATGAGTAATTTCAACAATGATAATAGATTACAACAAGAAAGACAGACATAGTAAGACGGATTTGGAAGAGAGATATAGATAGAAAATTGTATCTAAAAACTAGAATAAAATATTTTGGACAAAGGTTCTAAGTGCCCTAGTTTTAAAAGTATATTAGAGGTGAGTTGGAATGTAAATAGGAGGCTAATAAATATTGTCTCTTGTACTTCATCCCAAAATAGTATGACAAGGATACTGAGTGATATAGCCTAAATTCTTTCACCTATTTGAAATCTATCAAAACTTGTAACATTTTCAATCCTCTATCATTTTAAATTTCAGATCTAAACCTGCACACACTAGAGTTAGGGAAGAAGGGTTATTTTGTGTAAGGCCTTTCTTAATTCAAACACCATGTTCATGTTCCCACCTAGTATGGTGATGAAAAGGAGTGTATATCCTAGGGAGGATGGAGGCTAGATAGTAACATGGAAACAATTTTACCCCAATTATGAGAACCTTTTCATTGAATCTCGCACAAGGATTGATGTTGATATAATGAAGTCCTACAACATGTTAATGGATGCTTTCATCATGGAGAAACATAATACTTGATCATGATTACTATTTAACAAATTTCTAGGATTGAATGCTTTGATCCTTGAGCACATATTTGTGATTTAACTTGCTCAATTGAATGATAGGAATCTTGTTTTACTTTTCTATGATTTAAAATGAGATCTATGGATTTATACATATATGCGTCTTACATGTTTTCAAATTTAATTTTTATGGAAGGATTCAAACAATGTTAAAAAAATGCTTTCTATTTAGAAAGTTGTCTTTCATTCTTCAAAAGTTGACATCTAATTTCCTAAACAAGGACGTGAAGTCCCTTAGTCTTGGATCAACAAGCCATGGAAAAGGTCTTGAATATATACATATATATTTCTTGTAAAAAAAAAGTGATACATAGCCAAGGGTATTTGATTTTTGGTTTTTGATTTTAAAAAAAGGTATTGGGTGAGGGTGTGATGACCATGGTGATGTGCTGGTAGTTTGTACTTCTCGTGATGGTTGTTTGTATTCGGGTCAGCCCCCTTGTCTTGGCTTATTTTTTAATCATAAACGCATAGGTCTACGCACAAGAAAAAATGTCATGTAGCAATGAAGAAGATGTGAATAGTGAGAATTAGGTTAATTAGCTTAGAACAAGTAAAAATATGTAATTCATAAGAGGGCTATTTGTCACACAAGGAATCAACATGCAACTCTATGCAAACACTAACACGCCCAAGGAAACTTATCTCTATCAAATCCACTAAAGAAATCTTATCTAATATTACAAGAAATAACAGTTCTATCTTAATTTGTAAGAATAAAATGAAAAATCTACTTCAAATGATCATACAAGGAATTGAAAGGTCATACTTAATTCCTTGATGTTTATTTCTTCAACCTACTCATCCTTGTCAATCACCATTGTTTTTGTTGTTTGTTCCTATTAGTGTTGTATTTCTTGTTTAAATATATTTTGCAACAATGAACATTGATGCATGAAAGTTTATATTAACTATTACATTTAAACACTATTAAAAAAACCATTTCTATTAATATGGGGGAAGAGCATCAAGTAATGGAGTGCATTTCAATGGCCATGCACCCAATCCGTCAATTATTAATTTTAAAGGACTTAAAAAATGATAACAAAAATTTTATTAATAAGTTTCACATGTACTAATAGCTGATCATTTTTTAGCTTTTTGGGTTCATAATTGGTCCATCTGGGCACCAGTACTGGGACATTTATGCATGACTACTAAGACATTTTTCCATAAGTAATAAAAATTTTGAGTGCATGTTAGTTAAGGCACCGTTAACTAGGTATCAGGGGACACTTTGAAATGACCACTTTTTGACCCTTTGATGCTTAACAAAATTCTATAGGAAGCTTCGTTAATATCCAAAAACTAAAAGATATTTTTTAAGTAGCTAAGACACATATTGAGATAACAAAAACAAATCATTGAAATCAAATTTATAGTTTAAATTATACGATGATGTGAAATTATCTATTACAACTACTGGTACACTTCCCCTAATGTCAATAAATATTAATTAAAATTTACAACAGACAATCAAATTTTTAATGCAATACCATACTTATTTTAAATTCCAAAAAAAAATTCTATTATAATCTTGACATGATCATTTGCAAAAGATAACATGACTTCTTGTCCAAATTGTTGTCATGTCATTTGAATAAAGTGAAGGAGATCAAATCTGAAAAGAATTATCCTTTGATATACTCTAGAGAAACGAATCGTTCCAAAAAGAAAAGGGTCATGTGTTGCTACTTGTAGAAATGGTAAAATAATGATAATTAAATTGATTATTACACTGAAGGGTGAATTACTTTAAAATGGCAACTTACATTTTCAAATCAAGAGATGTACACGACCATTGGAAAATTTCTCATCATTGGATCATTTTCTCTCTCCTGACTATTCGCATTGTTTTACCCTTTTCTGTTCCACGTATCATAGGTGAAATTTTTCTTGCTAAGTTGTTTTTTTTTTCAAAGTTTACTTGGGTCAACATATGTGGGTTCCTCGAAAAAAATCAATTGCAAATTTGCACGTAATGCTTTTACGGATTTTGGTAGCTTTTAATAGGTCGGGAGAGTTGAAGATCATGTCTACAATAGTTAACATTTACTGTTGGGTTTTTCCCCCAAGTCTCACTATATTTCATGGCGCATACATTTATTTTCTTTCCTCTTTTAGATTGGCTAGGTTGATGGTCAAAGATGTTGATATTGCTGATACGCAATGCAACCAAGATCACCTGCATGCAAGACCATTACAAAGACAGAATGAAACAGACAGAAGAGAGAAGGATCCGAAGCTATGGCGGCCGATAGGCCAGAGAATGAA
>MU224160.1:83318-124100 GCA_018584345.1 Thuja plicata
TTATATATATATATATATATATATATATATATATATATATATATATATAGACACACATATATTTATAAATTTAAATTATTTATAGTAATGTTTAAAAGTAAAAAATCATTTACTATAAAATGCCTAGAAAAGAATTTCAATGTATAATAAATAATTTATATATGTTGATCATTACTTCTATTTTTCATGAAATAATTTAATTATATTTAATAATTATACAAATATTAATTTCAATATGTAGAATACTATTATTTTTTTAAAATTATATTTAATTATTAAAATAATTAGAATTCTATAAGTATGTATGATAGCTAATATATAGATTTTTTAAAATTACTATATAGGTCATACAATAATTTCTATATATTTTTAACTATTTAAAAAATACATATATCAAATGGCAATAATAAGGTATTGGAAGAAAGTGTAAATAAAGAGTGAAAATTGCTTAGTTTAAAAATAGAATTATGAAATGAAAAGAGGTAGAGAGACATCATGAATATCTTCTCTATGACCTCCTTTCCTATGAAGTTGTATGTACAAATATTAATGTTTACTTATTTATAAAATCTGACTAATCTATAGTCGACAATATATTGATCTTAAAGATATGAGATTTTCACAATCCATAATCGATTCAAAATAGTATTATATATTACATTTTAATAACAATTATTAACAAAATTATAGATAGTATAATTTCAATTATATAATGTATATGAGGAAATTGGCACAAACCACAATATAGGAAGTAAGAATACCAAGATTCCACCACCAAAGGAGACCTAATTAACACAAAAAGAAGTGCTAATGTGTAACCTTCACAAAGGGGCAAATTGCTTGGATTAACTTCTTTTTTTCCCTACAAGAGGGGATTGAAACTAATATGCAAAGGAAATCTATTAAAAGAAAGTAATGAAAATAACAAATGAAGTTAACTTACCTTGAAAATACAAACCTGTAGACCTGCTGGAAGACTGTGTCAGAATCTAGAATAATTTGGGGTTCGGGAGAAGAAAATTGAGACCTGCAAAACCTAGAAGCCTGGGAGCCTCAAGACTATGTTGACCTGAGGGGGTTATGACAACCTGGAGGGTAGATGGTGACATGCAAAAAATCCACCTAGGACTCGCCGACCTTCGCCTAGTCCAGGAGCATAAAACTGAACTGGAACTCTAGATCAAAACACGAACTGTCAAATATATGATCATGAACTGTATCTTCTCTATCTTTGGTAGGTCGACCTTGGCCTACACCTGACTATTGATGGAATATAAAATGAATCTCGGATCTGTAATCTTCTTTCGAAAGGGTATCTGGATTTGTACTTCAATTTTTCCTTCCAAAACCTGCTAATCTAGAAAAGGCTGTGTGTGGGTGGTGTTATGCCCTGCATACCCTTCCGTACATTTTTTTGTTCAAATTTTTGGGTCCTCCTTTTTTTCTTTTCTTCTTTTGTTTTGCCTTTTCAATTTTCCCTTATTTTATTTTTGTTTCTTTGACTTGGTTCCTTATTTCTCATGGGCTTTTTTGGTCCCGCCCGGTCTAGGTTTCCCTTCTGTGTTCATTGTTTCTTCTAGGATCTGTGTCCCAGAGTGTCATCCTCAGGCGGGTGACTCTGGATCTTCTATGCCCGATGATCATTTTCTTTTCTTCGGAAGAGGGATGATTGTTAAGCATTTGTGGGTCCAGATCCTAGCTGCCGACGTGTCTCTCAAAGTTACTTTTGGTAATTAATGCACTTTCCTAAGCATTACTTAAGGAATTATACCTTTCCATTTTTACACTTACCATAAACAAGTTACCTTCTGGCAAAATTTTGTGAAGAGCAAAGCGGTTTGTTTTCTAAGAAAAACATTTGGGCTAGAAGGCACAGAGGTGTGTTCGTCAAGTTTGGTGGAGTGTTTAGGTGACAAAGTGAAGCAGTTGCATGTCCTTCCATTTGATGTTTCAATATTCAGGTAGGACCTTGGGATTTTTCTTTGGTTTCCTTTCTACTTTCTTCCTTCTTTGTTGTGTGTTTCTTTTGTGTCTCATTTCTCCGCGTGTTTCCTATTTTTCTTTTCTTTCGCGCGGCTGGTCCATTTTGTTTGTTTTATTTTCTATGTCTATTCTTGGTCATTGTTCATTTATTTTTCTGCTCCAGGGTTGCATCTTCTATTTGGCACGATGCTATCCTTTATTCTAGTGTGTCCTCTTCCCTTTGTATTCATCTAGCTTGGAAGGAAAGGCACCCGCCCTCCTGGGCTGTAAATTCCTATGAATATTGTTCACTCCCTGCTAGGGAGTCTGTAAATCAGTCTTGTTTTTGTTGTGTCTTGTACATTTTTGTATATATATTGTAAATAGATTGTGGGTTCTCCATGTGGTAGAGTCTGTAGTGTATGCTCTGTGAGTTTGGTTGATGGAGTTGTAGGTTCGAGTGTGCGAGCTCTGGTAGCTCGTTGTAAGTTTTGCCTTGTCTATAAATTCTATGAATTGGCAGTGCATTGTTCACCATGTCCTTGCCTATAAGCATGGTGTTTCTACGATTGTTTGTTTGACTGGGTGTTAGGGTATTTTACCCTAAAAGACCCATTGTCTTCCTCATTCTTTATGAGGTCTCAGACCACGTCTGTTAAATAACCAAGCTCACCACCCTGGTTGGTGATGCCCTAGATGATGAGGAGGTAGGTGTGTCAATTACAGAGGTCAGCTCATCAGCATGCCATTACTTTTCTCTCTCCTCTATCCTTTCCACCTTAATGGTGCAATTATCCCACAAGAATGAAAAATTAAAACCCATCTCAAATGGCATTCATCCCGCTCGCGCTAGAATAGCTATCCAATTTTATCATTTCTCAGCCGAGTGGGAAGGCGCGTGTTAAAGTACGACACTAGGGCCTCCTGTCTTATTCTTGGAGGTCATTTTATTGTCAAGTTAGTATCAAGCATGTTAATTAATATGGCCATTCCTACCTCATGCGACCTCTTTTTTTAATTTATCATTTTGGATCCTCGGTAAGCGAGAAGTATTTTATATGTTAAAATTGTATATAATTTTGGACATATGATCTCATTTAGGATTCCCTAATGATTCTCCATTTCAGGTGAAAAGGTGAAGATATTCTCAAGGCCTCTGGAATCTGGAATCTCTCAATGTTTATGTACTGACAGTGGTCTGGTTTTCAAGTACAGGTTAAAGTAAGCAAGAAATAGCTTTTGGATTTTCACCTCCCAAGAGTTCGGAACTCCCAAGTGTCTCTGTAGACACCAACAAGAAGAACAAGGTATAAAAGACATTTGAAAAGATTCTTCTAAACTAGAAATATAATAATAATGGGACAATTCATGGGTCTTGTGTGTGTATATTTGTGCACCTATTATCTGCAACACAACACTTCAATAAGTCATTCTGTTAGTGAAAAACAAAGGTTAATGAGCATATAAACCATAACATCAACTTATTGCTTCCTAACTAGGATGAGTGTAGAAAATAACATAAAAGCCCTCAGATTATGCTAAATACCAATGACAAAAACAACCTAGCATGAAGGATTTGATTTAAAACAAGCTATTATTCAATGAACAATGCATATTAGTCAAAAAAACGGACATTATAACAATGCATGGTAATGGAACTATTAGATGAAAATGAAGCTATCTAAATCTTAGCTGCATAACAATGTATTTTCTAATATGAGATGAAGGCTCTTTTGTGCTCCAAAATTCATATTATTTATAGAAGAATGAGAGAGAGAGAGAGAGAGGGGAGACAAGGTTCATTAATAAGTTAAGGGACTCATTAATGGTGGTGTAAGAGCCATTAATGCCTTGAGCATTAATGAGGCATGGAGGAGACATGGGCTTAAGGCATCTTCATTAATGAGGCATTAATGAAAGCCTTAAAGAAGCATGGGAAGGGTGTAAGAGGGTGGCTTGAGAAGGTGGACTTGGGGAAGGAATCTTGAGATTCCTTGACTTTCTCAAGTGGGTGGAGTTGTTGATCATTCCTTAATGGAATGTGACAACATTAGGAGGTGGGTTAGGGTTAGAATTAGAATTAGGATTAGATTAGAAAGGGTGGAAGGGGTTGAGATGGGTTAGAACCTAGGGTAGAAGTGGTTGAGATAGGTTAGGTTGGGGTTTAAGGGAATATAAATGAAATGAATTAAACTTATTTATTTCATTTAAAATAGGAATTAATTATTTAAGTATTTTATTGATTTTTAATAATTAAGGGGACTATAGCCATTTTAATTAAATTAAATAGGCTAGGGGAATGGGTTATTTTCCAAGTGGGTAGTTGATTTAGGGATTTATTTAATTCCTAGCAAATTAGTCATTTTTAGCCTTGTATTTGATTGATTTTGATTTTGGCTAAAAGTAAATAATTTAGTGATTTGATCACTTTAGGAGATTAAGTTGATTTCAAAAGAGTTATGCCAAGCAGTAATAGCCTGGTCGTTTGGTCATAATTGGGGGTATGATCATACTTAGAGAAAATAGGGTCCATAGTTGGAGAAGACCAAATTCAGGTGGTTACAGGTCCTAGATTGAGTCTACACTTAAAGAGATCACCAACATAGATGTTGACACATGGGCTAAATTGCAGGGCCTTATTCAGACCATCTATCAACTATGATGCTCCAATGACTCCATCTCAATTAACTTAGTGGTATTCAAAATCATTTAAGCAGCTAATTTCCCATGCTCAGTATAAACACTGGAGCTAATGTTTCTCCTGACTAGGGGTTATCGCCTAGGCAGTATGGTTGTTGTGTTGGTTTCCCCTACTCCCTCAGATTCCAAGTGTCCATCATCACATTGGACCATGACTCTACTACCAGAGGGTGGCAAATCCCATAATTTTTGGGAGCTATTTCTCTCACCAAGTCTGAGGCCCTCCAACAGTATGAGGACACAAAAGACATGGCCCGACGCCACCTCAACACATATTGGATGAAAAGTTCATGTTGAGACTACAAGAAGATGCGGACAGAGATTTCATGCTCTGAATTTAAGGAGCCCATCTAGGTGGCAATCATCTTCTTATGCAGGATCTTTGGGGAGCCACATGCCTGGGAATTCTCCCCCTAGATGTATTATTTCTTATATGGTATGACCACCAACAAGGCTCTCTTCAACTACACTGATATCATTGCCAAACATGTAGATGCCCATATGAGGAGAGCCGACTCAGAGCGGAAGCTCTAGACGACTTCCTACGTCCTCTAACCACTTGCCCGATAGTCCCAGGGGATCCAAGGTTTAACAACGATTGGTGTTCTCGGGGAAGGACCTGGTCAAGTCTCTCCATGGGCGCACTTTCCCCATGGGGTCAAGGTGATCACTGGTGATCAAGGATAAAATTTATCTCTTTAGGCCATGAGTTTGGTTGGTGCATGGGGACAATATTTCATCTAGTTTTCCTAGCACATGTACATTTAGGAATCTGGCTTCTCTGGAGAGCCCTTCCTGTTAGCCAAACATTGTGGGAACAGGGTAGTTTTGTTAGAGTTTTTGTGGCATATGTTGGAAGCCCATGCCTTGGCTGCCATCAAGAAAGTTACCACCCTGACATTCCCTTTCATTTGTGGGGAGTAATCTTTCTCCCTAGCCATGGTCCGGGGAGCTGAAAATGAGCTAAGAAGTCTTAACTTAGAAAAATATTCTTTCTATCACAAGGATTATGATCCCCTTGGGCAACTGGCAAGGTTGATGCCAAAGGGGGTGAACCCCCATGTTTGACATGTAGAAGATTTTTGGGCCAACCTCTAGGATGACTATGATATCTGGAAGTGGTACTACACCAAGATAACAAAAGGGATGATGGAACAGCTCAAGCTACGGACATTCCCATGGACATTTTTAGACACCGGGACCCTAAAGGACCCCGAGTATAAAGAGATGGGTGTAGATAAGATGGACCTCCCTCTAGTAGATTTGGATACACCAGAAGCTTTGGATGTCAAGGCCATCTCGAGAGTAGTAATTGAGTGGAGTCACCTGTATTTCAAGATGGTATGCCCGAAGAGTGTCTGTTTAGAAAAGTAATGTTTGGGATCTTCAAGTTCCTAGGCCCTGTAGAAATCCAAAGCCCATGGCAAGAAGAAAGTTGGTGCCCCACCTTAGGCCCCAGATCCCATTTTGGCCTCCCTAATGGAGCAGTTGGGTGAGAATTTGGAGCACTCCCAAAAATTAATGGATGCAAAAAACTATGAAATGAACTTTGGTCTTGGATCTACCCCGGTACGCTCTTGTCCCCAGCCAGGAGGTTCTCCATCCTTTGCTATTTTATTAAGTGCAACATGTGAATCAAAAATTATCAGAGCAATGGTAGCTATAGAGCCCAAAGTGCCACTTAAAAGGAGAAAGAAACCAAAGGCAAGACAGTCCCCACAGAGCAAGAATCTGAGCCTGGAGCCCAAAAATGTTTCAGAGGTTGATGTGCTTTCTTCATAATCCTCCTCTGAAAAAGAGGATCACTTAGCGAGTCCCCTGGAGATAGCGCAGATCAATGTCGATGACTTCTTCCCATTGGGTGATCTCAAAGAATTATATAGTATGGTTTACTGTGCCATAGAAGAGATAGAGGGACAAAAATTTGAAGTCCCCATACTTGAGTCAATAGGGCCAGAAGATGTGGCATCCTATGAAGGAGGTGAGTCCCGACTTGATGAAGCCAAAAAGGAAGTGCCACAAGAACAAAGGAATGACCCAGTCATAGAACAAGTACTAGATGAAGAGGGAACCAGACCTTTAGGAGAAACCGTAACCTCTGACATTGCCCTCTTGGACTTAACAGCTAATCAGAGTTTTCTCACACCACCAGATACGGCGGCTGACAAAGTTGAGGCCATTTTTTAGCAGGTAGATCTCAATGAGTTGCCTCTCCCTCCTTCACCACCTAGCCCACTAGAGAGCACCATTCTGGAGGATCATGGGGATGGAGATAAAGAACACACAGACAAGGAACCCACCTATACAATGGACAATAGGCCAGGGGGTTAACTTGAATTGAACCTTGGGGACACTTCAAGCTTAGGGATGACGATGACAGGCGGGCCGGTTTCCCACTGTAGTGGTTAGTGGAAGCCCAAAAAAAGAAATCTCCAACTATTATCATGGCCTAACTATCACTTGCTAAGATGTTGGTCAAAAGTCAAATTCCTAAGAATCCTAAGAAGGCTCATACCCTTCATAGCACTAGAAGGGCCCTAGATTGCAATGTTGTGGTGATAGTTACCGCCCGTCCAGTAGGAGAATAGGATTTTGAGGTACCTGCCAAAGAATATGTGATCATAGAGGTGTATTTGGGAAGAAGAACTCATTAAGGGAAACTAGACCTCCTAAGTGAAGCAGGTAAGGCTATTTTGGCCCGATATGAGAAGTAGTCTCATAAGATCTAGGATCTAAATGAAGCCAATGCCAACCTTTTAGGGATCCTAGCAGAACTAGTGCGCGCCCTCACCTAGAAACACTTAGACCCTTAGTCTTAGGGACATCGCTACCACACAGTGATGTTGACACTCTGAAAAATCACAAAGAAGAAGGTGTTAGCGGTAGATTAGTGGATCACTCATCAGGTGGGGGTGATAAGAAGTTTCTTGTCTAAGTCTCTCCCATATTTTTTTTGATTAAATGATATACTAAAGAAGATAGAGGCCACCCTTCCCTAGTGGCAGGGAGAGATCAAGAAATATGAAGATTCCAGAGATACCTCCTCAGAGATTCTAGATCTCAGGGAAGGTGAGTTAATAAACAGTGGCATTCTAGGGGATGAATCATATGGGTTCCTCCAGACTCAATACTCCACACTTGCAATCAAAGTCAAAACTGGCAATCAATTGGTATGAGTGTTGGAGAAATAATTGCAGGTGGTCTGGACTCCTTTGGATCAGTAAGCTACCCTTATCTAGGAAATTACATTGCCTGACCCTCTCAGCCACAGGACTTACGCTCGCGTTGATTCCATAATTGGTAAGTTTGATGAAGTAGTCGAGTCTCAATTCCAACTTGGGGGAAATTTTAATGGCACCACCATGGTGGAACTCTCCCAAGTGTTGCTCAAATTGCATGATGTAGCCAAGGTGGGTGCGGAGTTAAAAGATAAGGCCGAAAGTGTCAGCCACCATTTTGAGGGATTAGTGGATCTTCGTGATTGTTTGAATGATATAGAGGAAGATGGCATCCTCTAGATTCTAGAGGCATACAAAAAATTCAAAAGCCAGTAAGATATCCCAAACACCGGGATCCTTCAACAAAAGTTTCCTGCAGTATTCATTCTTTATTCTTTGAGTGTAAGATCCCGAAGCCCGGACCCCGGGTTCCCATTTTTTGTATTCTTTATAGTGATGAGTGTTAACTGATCCCTTGAGCCAACCAATCACTACCTACAACATGTTTCTAGGTCTGTGGTTGTCCCTCTTGGCATGACTACTGACTGTTAATCCATTGGTTCACTGTAGACATCTCCCAAACCCTGAGATGCCATTCTGGTATTTAAACTCTGGCGTAACTTAACTCACCCAAGTCACCAAAGTAAAAAAGAACATTAAAGAGGGCATATGGCCCAGGTCACCTAAGGAAGATCCATCACATCTGCAAGTAAAATGACACTCTTTCTGATGGAATTTTTCCCAAGGCTCTTTGCTTTGTTTCTTCTCTTCTCTTCTCGAATGATTGTATTATATTAGGAAATTCTTATAGCGCAGGTAGTACCGGTTGTAAATAATGTAATATAATGTAAATAACTTACGTAGGGTTAGTCCCTTAGGTAGTTATAGATTTCTATAAATATAATGTCTCACGTCATTTGGAAGAGTTGGCAAATTGATGATTTAGGTATCCACTAGTAATACAAGCTTACAGTCTTTTAGCAATCTAGTTTTCTTAGAAGTTTAGAGTAGATTAATGCTCCCTTGGAGTCGCTAGTGTAACTACTAGTGAAGCTAGATTTGAAGTTAATTAAAGAATGAGGAACACCATCCATCTCTAAGCTCTATGTTGTTTCTGATCCTGGAGTTAGCAAAATACTTCTCATGTTGTATTCTTTCTTATGTCCTTTGTTCTAGTTCTATAATGATTCAATGAAATACTTTGCTTTGCTACTGATATATGTCTAATTGAAGGTTGTACATATATCTAGTATCTGTTGTTTGTTTTATCTGGAACTTTGTTGATGTTAAGAGAGTATATGTCATGGATATAGTTAGAGATCTATACTAACCCTATCTTATCTTTTTCTATTTCTTTGCCAGATATTAAATAATGCTAGCAAGAAACCCATTATCCCTAAAGTTTTAGAGGTCTATGAGTCAACTAGATATCCCTTCAAAACAATATTCACTTGTCCAACTAAGCTATACTCGCACTGTCATGACCCAATACCAAGGTGCTTTGAGGCCAAGAGAGAAAGCTATCTCACATGCCTCTTTAGGTGAATTTGGCCGATACTCCAGTATTCAGTGACAACTTATCTACCATTGGTGAGGTCATCACAATGTCTCATCAACAAATATTGGTGCTAGAAGGAGGGCATGAGCTCATCCTCCCCTAAAAAATTTGACACCACACCTCTTGAGGGCTCCCCAAGCAGTAGTTTTAGATGTCAAACTTTCCATAGATTAGGGATGTTTTCACCCCTGTGATTTGAAATAATATTGTGTTCAACCCCTAACCCAAGAGATTTTTCTAAACTAGGACCTCCCATCCGAGCGAAGAAGACCTACTAAAAAAAGTAGCATTTCCATCCCACGACTAGAGGCTTTGTAGCCCCCCAAAACATTCAAGTTTACCAACTCATTCCAGTGACCAATCTCACTATCAACCTTAACACCCCGATGGCTTCCTATTTCAATAACACTGGGCCTCCCATGGGATAGTTCCCCAACATTGTCAATGACCTTCCTCTGCATCCAGAGAAGATCTATCCCAAGTATGAGCATTTGGGCACTCTAACTATTGAAGAACATTTACAGGCATATAAAGATGCTATAAATCAACACCACATCTAGCATGAGGATGTGGTCATTCAAATGTTCCTGCTATCTCTCCAAGAAAGTGAGTTGAACTGGTACTTGGACTTACCCACCAAATCCATCAATAGTTGGCAAGATATGGAGTCCGCCTTTCTGATGGTGTTCTAGGTCCATGTGGACCCAGCCTGGTCTCACAGTCAGTTTATCTCTATTGAGAAGGACCCCAATGAACCCCTAGAAACCTTTAACCATAGATTCCAAAGGGCATTGAAGTGGTGTATGGCACCCTTTTCCCCATCTACTGATGTGACTATCAAAAAGTACCTTAACACCTTGGACCCATTTTTTGCTACCCTTCTTTGGAGAACCACCACTTCCAATGACAGAGATACCCTGGCTAATGTCCATAACCTCACCCTTGAGCTATCCTAGAACTTGAGTAAAGCTCCCGGTGGTATCATTCAAGGCTTACCTTATAACAAAATGCCTGGGGGAACAACTTACCCGGGAGGATATGACCTTAATCTAGCACTCGGCACACCTATGATCAATCCAGTGCCCCAGTACATTTATCCCACTACCCATCAAAATCCACCAAACCCAGAGTATGCTCCATGGGCATAGTAGCAAACCATAGCATCCCCACCATCTAGAGTACCTTTCTTCCAAACGCCAGCATCTGGAGGCTTGCCCCCAAGAGTGGCAAGTGCATCTACACCTGCCCCACAACCCCAGTTGCTACACTATGACACTATTACCTAGCTATCTTCTGACTTTGAATCCCTCTAGAAATTAGTTTTTCCACTCACCACTGACATGGGATAGTTGAAAATGGGACCGCCCACATCCCACGAGACCAACCCCCCAAAGGGGGAATATCTTTTCAGGACAACGGAGTTCCAATAACACTAGACCTTAGAATCACTATAACAATAGCAAAAAAAACAAAGCTTGGCCGAACCAACAATTGAACAACACACCAAATAATGGGGGCGTCCCCCTTAGCCAGGCTAACACCCAAGGGGGCGCGAAACCTAGTCATTTTGTGTAGATTGATGAATTCCACCCCCTAACGTCTTGGTGTTGGCTGCATGACACCGGTTTGCATTATGAGGTAAATTATGCCATGGTAGAGAAGATCATCTTGATATCCCCATTTGATAGGAAACAAAACACTAACTCTCCTCCTTCAGAATCCTCAGCCAAACCACACCCTCTACTTTTGCATGTGAGACCATCTCTTTTGGTGATGGCAAAGAAGACAGGGAAGGACATAGCTTACAAGGTTTCTTGGAAAACTCCATCCCATCATTTGAATCTAATGCCTTTACCAACCCCAAGACTCCCTACAACACCTGGAGCCAGTCCAATAGGGGTCCCCTTATGACATCGATTGCACCCTGGATTGTGAATCTCCCCCTGGACCCTATAGAAAATGTTAACCCACCCCCTCCCAAAGGACCCATGCCTATGAATACACATATTTCATTGGAAATGCTCCCTGGGCCCCTAAAGGAAATTTCAACACCATGAAAGTGATGGAAAATACTACCACCGCCATGACCTTGATGGAAGTCCTGCTTAGTTGTCCTGAGCAGAGGAAGTCTCTCCTACGATACCTAGAGAACCTAGAATCACATGACCACCCACCTAAGTCTATGACATTTGATGATGCTAACGTGACCTTATTCCTGGGGAGTATAGAAGATCCCCCTTTTGCTCGAACTTAAAATTTATGGTAAAAATCTACATAGTTGCTTAGTGTATTCAGGAGATTCAGATGAATGTCATGCCCTTATCCATCTGCAAGAAGCTCAGACTGACTCCAACACCATCAAAAGGAGCATTTTTCTAGCTAGACAAAACTGATGTTAAAATGGTGGGAGAACTAAAAAATGTCATAATCCAGTTAGTACAAGATCCTCAGATATCCAGCATCATTGACATCCAGGTGGTTGACATCCCTGAAACTTATGGATGCTCTTGAGTTGGAATTGGTCTAAATCTGTGAATGGATATATCTCAAATTATTTCTCCCATCTATGGCTCCCTTGGAGGGGAGAAGCTAAGAAAATTAGGGTAGAGAGTGAACCTAGGATGAAGAAAGCTCTCACCAACTATGGCCAAGTTAGTGAAATTGCTTTTGCTGAATTAGAGCCTGGGTTATACAAGGCTAAAGAAAGTTTGACCTTAGATTTCATCCCAACTAGAGAAATACCAAACAAATATATTTTCATCACTCAAAGGATCCTTTACCTCACCATGGAGCTAAAATAGGATGTGGATTCCCAAGGTGATAAGGAAAGTCTAACCTCCCTATTGTCTGGCACTTGGTGCCAAGTTCACTACCAAAATCATTCAGAGATGGAATGTGCACCATGTGTAGATGTTGTCAAGGTTCTCTTTGAAGAATTTTAGGTAGAAAAACATAGAGGCAAGGCCCTACCCCAAAATGGTCCAACCACAAACACTCCCAATGGACCACCATCTAAGGAACCTCTTGTGGAGATTCCCCTAGGGGATGTTTCAGCCCCCGTATCTACCCAGTCAGGGGATGTGCCCAAGCCTGTCCCCTATCCCAAACCAACTGACATGCCCTCCCAACCTTTAAAATGGCAACACGCCAATGGTGATGTTTGGATCCTTAAGTTTGACGGATCCCAATCTAAACAGGGTTGTGGAGCTGGTGTGGAATTGATTAACCCCTGAGGAAAGTCTTTCCTCACATCATATTCCTTGCAATTTGAATTCACCAATAACGCTATAGAATATGAGGCTTTGATCCTTGAGCTCCTATTATTCCTTGGAAAAGGAGTCACATGCCTTCAAGAAATTAGTGACTCAGAACTTATAGTCTAGAAAATTTGGAGCCAATACATATGCCATGATAAACAATTGATCACTTATTGTAATAGGGTGTGGATCTTAATTGAGGACTTCGATGCTTTTGGTATCGAAGTGATTTCCTAGAAACAAAATTATGTGCTAGATGCACTACCTGTGTTAGTCAGTACTTTGGAACCTATGGTGGGTTCTCAACTCCAGAGATTTTCAGTTAAAATGATGCCCACTCCCTCTGTACCTAATAATGTAACTAATCTTCAGGTCTTTGAAGATGATATACACATACTTCCCTTCATGGCAAACATTGGTGTCTTTGAAGACCAGATTATGGAGGAAGAAGCACATGACAATATCGGGCAAGAAGAAAATGAGGGTAGAATCCTTGACCTACCTACCAACACTATCCCTAAGGGGATGGTTTCCCTCAAATGAATCTTTGACTCTGACCCGTGAGCTCAAGATAGAGCATCCAAAACCTCGGATGGGGGAAGATATGAAAAGGTAAATATCAGGATGGGCGATGAAGAGAAGATCATCCACATTGGCACCTCTTTCTCTCATGAAGAGAAAGAGAACATTCTCACGGTCCTTCGATAATATATTGATGTAATCGCCTGGGGATATGAAGATCTCAAGACCTATGATACTTCTATCATAACACACACCATCCCCCCTAAAACTGAACACCAAGCCATTCTTGAAAAAATAGAGACCAGTCAATCCCCTAATTGAGCCTCTCATCCATTAAGAGGTTCAAAAGTTATTGGCCACCTAGATAATATTCCCAATTGGACATACCACATGGGTGGCCAATCTAGTACCAATCCTGAAGAAGAATGGGGAAATCTAACTGTGTGTTGACTTCCAGAATCTAAATAAAGCCTCAAAGAAATATAATCACCCCCTCCCCTTGCTAGATGAGGTATTTAAAATTGTTAACTACTCTCTGATGATGTCCTTTTTGGTTAAATTCAAATACAGAGCCAAAACTGCATTTACCACCAAATGGGGAATGTTTTCCTACAAAAGAATGCCTTTCAAGTTGATTAACGTCAGGGCCACATTCCAAAAATCCATGGACATAGCCTTTGAGGGCTTAGTCAAAAAATATATAATTATCTACATGGATCATTTAATTGTGTTCTCTCTCTCTCTCTCTCTCTCTCTCGATGATCACTTGGCCCATATGGCAAAGATTTTTGAAAGGTGTCACCGGTTTGGCATATCCCTCAACCCAAATAAATGCATATTTGGATTAAGGGAGGGAAAATTTATAGGACATATCATTTTAGAAAAGTGTATATCTATTGACCTGGACCGAGTTGAAGCATTACTAAAACTACAAATGCTGGGAAGTAAGAAGGAGATGAGGTCTTTCTTGGGGAAGATCAACTTTTTCCAGTGTCTTATCACTAGTTTTGCCGAGGTTGTAAAACCTCTAAACGATATGATGAAAAAGGATAGGAAAATTGAGTGGAGCCCATAGGAAAAACAAGCCTTTGCCTAGATCAAGAAGACTATCATAGAAGCCCCTGTCCTAGCTATCCTAGATTATTCCCTCTCATTTCATATATATTATATTGCTTCTTCTCACTCTATTGCAGTCGTATTAACCCAAAAGATAGAAGGGGAAAAGTGACCCATTTCTTTCATGAGCTCCCCTTTCAAGAATGTATAGGTGTGATATTCACCTTTGGAAAAACAAGAATTTCCCCTCATCTAGGTAGTCAATAAATTTAGACACTACATCCTTCATAGCAAAGTGCATGTCATTCTCCCCGACCAAGATGTCAAGTATTTATTACTTCAAACTAAACTAGGTGAGCGCTGGGGGAAGTGGATGGCCATCCTCCAAGAATATGATCTAGAGATTAAACCTATGAAACTTGTCTGAGGACAAGGGCTATGCAAGGCCATGGCTGAAACCCACCCGCATATTGAATGTCACACCTACACCATGCAATCCATCATGCAGGACCCCTGGTATATGGACTTGGTGCAGCTTCTGCTGAATAACCAGTGCCTAGAAGGGCTCCTCCGTAGTAAACTTCAGGGTGTCTATATAAAGAGCGTGCATTTCATGATAAAAAATACAACCCTATTCCGAAAGAAATATGAAGGTGTATACCTCTAGTGTCTAGACCAAGAACAAGCCGCCAAAATGATTGAAGAATTCTATGGTCATTTTGGAACCAGATATAGGTTGGCTGATGCTACTACTCATCAAATCCTTTGGGCCAGGTATTATTGGCCCCAAGTTTTTTGAGATGTCTATGTATACGTAAGGAAATGTCACACCTACCAAACTACCACTTCAAGGGAGAAAAAATATGCAATGCCTCTCCAACCTGTATTCAAAGCAATACCTTTCACCTAGTGGGTGTTTGATTTTATAAGAGAGATAAATCCCAACTTGACAACAAACCACTGGTATATTTTAATTACCACTGACTATTGCACCCGATGGACCGAGGCTATACCGTGGAAGAACAACACAGTGGATGTAATGATCCATTTTATCAAAGAAAATATCATCACTAGGTTTGGAATGCCTTTTTCCCTGGTGTGCGATAATGGCCCAACATTTTCCTCTACCCAATTACTAGAGTGGGCCTATGATAGGGGTGTCACCCTCAAGTTTTCCTATAATTACTATCTGTAGGGAAATGGGGTAGCAGAATCAACCAACAAGAACCTGTTATAATTAATCAAGTAGTTTCTCGAAATGAATCCCTAAGATTGGCATAAAAAACTGAGCTTTGCCTTGTGGGAAGAGCACATCCAAATCAAGCCCGCTTTAGCAACTTCCCCATTTCATCTGGTGTTTGGACTAAATCTAGTGTGCCTGGTGAACCTACAAATTGTAGTCTTATATTTCATGCAAGAGTTTAACAATCATGATAACATCATTGAGGTGTGTCTCCTTAACTTGGTACGACTAGAAGAGAAAAGAGATCGTGCATTGGAACATTTCCAAAGCACCAAGCCATAGTCAAATGATGGTTTGACAAAAGAGCTCAATTCAAGGCTTTTCAACTCTCAGACTTGGTCCTTTTGTGGGACAAGGCCTGAGAGAAGAAAGGTAAACATACCAAGTTCCAGAGGCTTTTACTTGAACCTTATCAAATCTCCAAAATTTGTGGAGTAACACATACCACCTCAATTCCTTAACTGGAGAAGCTGTCCTGGTGCTTGTCAACAGGCAGTTCCTAAAAAATTACTTTGACTGAGGTGGAAGAATGAACTCCCATGTGGGATATGTATCATGTGTATATACTCTTTGTAAGTACCCTTTGGGTGTGTTTCTCTGGCATTCCCTTTCTTGTAAATAGTTTGGGGGGATTTTTCCATGGTCTTTTGGTGTCGCATCTATTCTTTCTCCTTCTTCTTCCTTTTTGGTTTCTTTTCTTTTGGGTGTCCTCACTATTTTTCCCTCTCCTATTGGAATGGTATGCTTCGCATAATAGTCATGTAAGTTGATAAATTCCCCTCGTGCATTTTAGTGGTCCAAAACTGAATGGTACACAAGTCAGGCTTTATCCTCATCCTGAGAAGTTCTTCACATGAGATTTTGAATGTCGGAGGTTCTTCTCTGATCTATTTATTGATGTTTCTCCTTGGGGAAACAAATGCCAGCTGTCATTTTGAAAAAGGGATTTATTTAAGTACTAAGAACTAAAGGGGTTAGGGGAAAGATAGATCGACTGCACTCTCTGCGAAGGGAACCCAAGCAAAGAAATATCAATTGAAAATTTCCCTTGGCTAGATTTTTGTCACTCCAATCAGTAATCAAAAGGATGATGATGTGAAAGAAGTACCACCATAGTAACAAGCCAAGGTTGAGGACCCAAGTGACATTAGTATCGCCTCTCCCATTCACAAAAAAAAAGAGGAATGATAAAGGAGTTGGGGGTGGGAAGATCCAAATCTCGAGAAAGTTTCAGCTTTTCTATGATAGTGTATTTTATCTATCTTCTCTCTAGCTAGGTTCTATCTTTGTCCCTTCATCTGACACCTAGGACACGTGTAGTGGAATAAATTCGTATCAATATCTCAGCAACTTTCCCTGATTCTGAAGTCACTTCGTGACACCACTTCTCTACTGATGATAAGGTCCCCAACATTTCAACTAGAGTTTTGGAGTTCTCAAATGCACGAGGCATTTGTCCCAGCGAGTCACCATTTGTTAGGCCATGCATACCCTTCCCTGCATTTTTGTGCACAAAATGTCTGGTCCCCCTTTTTTTTCTTTTATTATTTTTTTGCCTTTTTAATTTTCCCTTATTTTTGTTTTGTTTCTTTAGCTTTGTTCCTTGTTTCTCCCACGATTTTATGGTCCTACCCGGTCTTGGTTTCCCTTCTGTGTTTGTATTTTCTTCTAAGATCTGTGTCCTGGAGTGTCATCCCCAAGTGGGTGACTCTGGTTCTTCTATTCTCAGTGATCATTTTCTTTTCTTCAGAAGAGGGATGACCATTAGGCATTTGTAGGTCTGGATCTCGACTGCTGACGTGTCTCTCGAAGTTACTTTTGGTAATTAATGCACTTTCCTAGGGATTACTTAAGGTGTTTTACCTTTCCATTTTTACACTTATCATAGACAAGTTACCTTATGGAAAACTTTTCTAAAGAGAAAAGTGATTTTTTTTCTGAGTGAAATGTTTGGGCTAGAAGGTGCAGAGGTGTATTCGTCAAGTTTGGTGGATTATTTAGGTGACAGAGTGAAGTAGTTGCAGGTTCTTCCATTCAATATTTTGAGATTCAGCTAGGTCCTTGAGCTTTTTCTTTTGTTTCCTTTCTGCATTCTTCCTTCTTTATTGTGTGTTCCTTTTGTGTCTCATTTTTCCATGTGCTTCCTGTTTTTCTTTTCTTTTGCTCGGCTAGTTCATTTTGTTTGTTTTCTTTTCCGCTTTTGTTCTTGGTCATTTTTCATCCATTTTTATGCTCCAAGGTTGTGTCTTCTATTTGACATGATGCTATCCTTGATTCGGGTGTGTCCTCTTCCCTTTGTAGCTGTCTAACTCGGAAGGAAAGGCACCCGCCCTCCTGGGCTATAAATTCCTGTGAATATTGTTCTCTCCTTGTTGGGGAGTTTGTAAATCAGTCTAGTTTTGGCTGTGTCTTGTATATTTTTGTATATATGTTATAAATAGCTTGTGGGTACTCCATTTGGTAGATCCTGTAGGGTGTTCTCTCTAAGTTTGGTTAGCAGAGCTGTAGGCTTGAGTGTACGAGGTCAGGTAGCTTGTTGTAAGTTTTGACCTATCTGTAAATTTTGTGATTCGGCATTGTGTTGTTCACCCTATCCTTGCCTGTAAGCATGGTGTTTTTGAGATTTTTTTTCTAGCTAGGTGTTAGGGGAGTTGCCCCTAAAAGACCCATTTTCTTCCTCATTCTTTATGAGGTCTCAGATCACATTTATTCAGTAACTAGGCTCACCACCCTGGTTGGTGATGCCCTGGATGATGAGGAGGTAGGTGTGTCAATTGGAGAGGTCATCTCTTTAGCAGGGCATTATTTTTGTCTCTCCTCCATCCTTTCTTCCTTAATGGGGAAATTAGTTCCCATAAATGAACAATTAAAACCCATCCCAAATGGCGTTCATGCCACTTGCACCAAAACAACTGTCCCATTTTGTCATTACTTAGCCAAGTGGGTAGGCGCATGTTAAAGTACAGTAGTAGGGCCACATGTCTTATTCCTAGTGGTTGCTATCTTGTCAAGTTAGTGTAAAGCAGGTTAATTAATATGGCCTTTCCTACCTCAAGTGACCTCTTTTTTTGAATTATCATTTTGGATCCTCGGTAAGAGAGAAGTATTTTATATGTTAAAATTGTATAGAATTTTGGACATATGATCTCATTTAGGATGCCCTAATGATTCTCCATTTCAGGTGAAAAGGAAAAGATATTCTCAAGACCTTTAGAATGTGGAATCTCTCAACATTTATGTACTGACGGTGGTCTGGTTTGTAGGTACAGGTTAAAGTAAGCAAGAAATGGCTTCAGGATCTTCACCTTCTAGGAGTCCAGAACTCCCAAGTGTCTCTGCAGACACCAGCAAGAAGAACAAGGTAGAAAAGACATTAGAAAAGCTCACACTAACCTAGA
The DNA here is from genome assembly GCA_018584345.1 of Thuja plicata. Lineage (NCBI taxonomy): Eukaryota > Viridiplantae > Streptophyta > Pinopsida > Cupressales > Cupressaceae > Thuja > Thuja plicata. The sequence continues at coordinate 102,233 of MU224160.1, forward strand.
AATATAATAATAACAGGACAATTCATGGCTCCTAGATTGAGTCTACACTTAAAGAGATCACTGACATAGATGTTGGCAAATGGGCCGAATTGTAGGGACTTATTCAGATGATCTATCAACTACGACACTCCAATGACTCCATCTCAGTTAACTTAGCGGCATCTAGAATTAGTCAAGCAGCTGGTTTCCCATGCTTAGTACAAGTGCTAGAGATAATTTTTCTCCTAGATAGGGGTTATCACCCAGTCAATATGGCTGTTGTGTCAGTTTCCCCTACTCACCTCAGATTCCCAGTGTCCATCATCACAATGGACCATGACGCCACTAGTAGAGGGTAGTGTATCCTAAAATTTGTGAGAGATATTTCTCTCACCAAGGCCAAGGCTCTCCAGTAGTAGGAGGATGTAGAAAATATGGCATGATGCCACCTCAACACACATTGGATGAAAATTTCACGCTATTACTAAAAGAAAATGTGGAAAGAGATTCTGTGCTCCGACTTTAAGGAGCCCATCCAGATAGGAATTATCTTCTTATGCATGATATTTGGGGATCCACATACTAGGGACTTCTCCCCCTAGATGTATTATTTCTTATATGGCATGACCACCAACAAGGATCATTTCAACTAGGCTGATATCATTGTCAATCATGTAGACAACCAGCTAAGGAGAGCCGACTTAGAGAGGAAGTTCTACATGACTTCCTACATCCTCTAGCCACATGCTCGGAAGTTCAAGGGGATCTAAGGTTTAACAATGGTTGGTGTTCTTGGGTAAGGACCTGGTCAGGTCTCTCCATGGGACCACTTTTCACAAATTCAGTGGGACCAGAGCTTCGCACACTTTTGTAGAGTCAACGATGCCTTGATATTTCACAGGGTCAAGGTGATCATTGGTGATATGGGATACAAATTATCTCCATAGGCCATGAATTTGGTTGGTGTGTGGGGATGATATTTCATCCAATTTTCCTAGCACACATACATTCAGGTATTTGGCTTCTCCGGAGAGCCCTTCCTATTACCCAAACATTGTTGGGATAGGGTAGTTTTGTTAGAGTTCTATAGACAGATTTTGGAGGCACATGCCTTGGCTTCCATCAAGAAAGTTACCATGCTGAAATTCCCTTTCATTTGTGGGGAAGACTCTTTCTCCCTAGCCATGGCCCTAGGAGCTGAAAATGAGCTAAGAAATCTTAACTTAGCAAAATATTCTTTCCGCTGCAAGGATTATGATCCCCTTGTGCGACTTGCAAATTTGATGCCAAATGGGGTGAACCCCCATGTTTGACACATAGAAGATTTTTGGGCTAACTGCTAGGATGAATACGATGTTTGGAAGAGGTACTATACCAACATATCAAAAGGGATGATGGAACAGCTCAAGCTGTAGACATTCCCACGTACTTTTTAGACAACGGGCCCCAAAGGACCCTGAGTATAAAGAGATAGGTATAGATAAGATGGACCTCCCTTAGGTAGACTGGGATACACTAGAAGTTTTGGATGTTGAGGCCATTTTGATAGTAGTAATTGAGCGTAGTCACTTGTATTTTGAGAAGGTCTTCCTGAAGAGTGTTTGTTCATACAAGCATTATTTGGGACCTTCAAGCTCCCGGGCCTTAGAGCAATCTAAAGCCCACAAAAATAAGAAATTTGGTGCCCCACCTCGGGCTCCAGTTCCTATTTTTTCCCCCTTGATGGAGTAGTTGGGTGAGAAGTTGGAGCACTCCCAGAAATTAATCAATGCAGCAAACTCTAGAATGACTTTTCAACTTGGAGCTACCCCGGTAGGCTCCTTACCCTCACCAGGAGGTTCTTGATCCTTGGCTATTTTATTAAGTGTAGTATGTGAATTAGAAATCATTAGAGAAGTGGTAGATGGAGAGACCAAAGTACCACTTAAAAGGAGAAAGAAAAAAAAGGCAAGCTGGTCCCCTCAGAGACAAAATCTGGGCCCAAATCCCAAAGATTTACCATATTTTTAGGTGCTTTCTTCCTCCTCTAAAAAATGGATCACCCAACGTTTCCCATGGAGATACCACAGATCAAAGTTGAAAAATTCTTCCCATTGGGTGATCTCAGAGAATTACAAGGTATGGTTTACTATGCCATAAAATATATAGAGGGAAAAGAAGTTGAAGTCCCCATACTTGAGACAACAGGGCCAGAAGATGTGGCAGCATGTGAAGAATGTGAGTCACAACTTGACGAAGTAGAAAAGGAAGTTCCACAAGAACAAAGGAATGAACCAGTTGTAGAAAAAGTACTAGCTGAAGAGGGAACTAGACCTTCTGGAGCAATTGTAACCTATAAAACTGCCCTCTTGGACTTAAGCAGTAATCATAGTTTTCTCACACGACCGGATATGGCAGCTGACAAAGTTGCTGCCATTTTTTGGTAGGTAGATCTTAATGAGCTACCTCTCCCTCCTCTGCCACTTAGTCTAGTAGAGAACACCATTCTTGAGGGTGATGGGGGGGAGATAAAGAACACATAGACAAGGACCCCACATATAAAATGGACAATACACTAGGGGTGAACTTTAATTGAACCCTGGGTACACTTCAAGCTCAGGGGTGTTGATGACAAGCGGGCTGGTTTCCTCTCCATAGAGGTTAGTGGAATCCTGAAAAAGGAAATCTCCAACTACTATCATGGCCCCACTATCACTTGTTAAGATGTTGGCCAAAAGCCAAACTCCTAATAAGCCTAAGAAGGTTGTACTCTTCACAACACTAGAATGACCCTAGATGGAAACATTGTGGCGATAGTTTCTGCCCCTCAAGTAGGAAAAGAGGATTCTGAGGTAGCTGCTGAAGAATATGTGATCACAGAGGTGTCTCTAGGAAAAATAAATTAGAAGGGGGAACTAGACCTCCTAAGTGAAGCGGGTCATTCTATTTAGGCATGATATGAGAAGCAGTCTCTTAAGATCTAGGACCTAAAAACATCCAATTCCAACCTTCCTGGGCTCCTAGCAAAACTGGTGCACCCCCTCACCTCTGAAACACCTAGACCCTCAATCCCAAGGATAGCGCTACCATAGAGTGATGTTGACACTCCTAAAATCATGAAGAAGAAGTAATTAGCAGTAGATGAGTGGATCACTCATTGAGTGGGGGTGATAAGAAGTTTCTTTTATGAGTCTCTCTAGGACCTTTTTTGGGTAAATGATTTAGTGAAGCAGATAGAGGTCACCCTTCCCTAGTGGTAGGGAGAGATTAAGAAATATGAATATTGGAGAGATACCTCATTGGAGATTCTGGATCTTGGGGAAGACGATCTAATAAACATTGGCATTTTATGGGACGAATCATATGGGTTCCTCTGGACTCAATGCTCCACACTTGCATTCAAATTCAAAACTGGCAAGCAACTTGTATGAGTGTTGGAGGAACAATTGTAGGTGGTTTGGACTCCTTTGTATCAATATGCTTCCCTTATCCAGGAAATTACATTGGCTAATCCTCTTAGCACTGGGACTTACACTCCTATTGATGCTATAATTGGTAAGTTTGATGAAGTGTTTGAGGCTCAATTCCAACCTGGGGATAATGTTAATGGCACCACCATGGTGGAACTCTCCCAAGTGTTTCTCAAATCCCATGATGCATCCAAGGTGGCTGCGGAGTAAAATGATAAGGCCAAAAGTGTTAGCCTCCATTTTGAGGGATCTATGGATCATCATGATTGTTTGAAGGATATAAAGGAATATGGCATCCTCCAGATTTTGGAGGCATACAAAAAATTTGAAATCCAGTAAGTTATCCTGGACCCTGGGGATCCTTCAACAAAAGTTGCCTACAGTATTCATTCTTTATTCTTTGAGCATAAGCTCCCAGACCCTAGACCACGGGTTCCCAATTTTTGTATTCTTTATAGTGATGAGTGTTGACACCTCCCTCAAGCCAACCAATCACTATCCATAGCATTTTTCCAAGTCCTTGGCTATCCCTCTTGGCATGACTATTGATTGTTAATCCATTGGTTCATTGCAGACATCACCCGAACCCTGAAGTGTCATTCTGACATTTACTGTCTGGCGTAACTCTACTTGTCCAAGACACCAAAGTACAGAAGAACATTAAAGAGGGCATATGGCCCAGGTCACATAAGGAAGATCCATCATGTCTACAAGTACAAGGACACTATTTTTGATGGTGGTTTTCCCAGGGCTCTTTTCTTTCTTTCTTCTCTTTTCTTCTCAAATGGTTGTATTATATTAGGAAATTATGACAATGCAGGTAGTACCAACTCTAAATAATGTAAATATTTAGTGTAGGATTAGTCCCTTAGGTAGTTAGAGCTTTCTATAAATACAAAGTCTGACGTCATTTTTAAGGGTCAGAAAATTGATGGTTTAGCTATCCACTAGTAATACAAGATTTCAGTCTTTTAGCCATCGGGTTTTCTTAGAAGTTTAGAGTAGATTAATGCTCCCTTGGAGCCTCTAATGTAACTACCAGTGAAGCTGGATTCAAATTTGATGAAAGAATGAGGAACACCACTCAGCTCTGAGCTCTATATTTTTTCAGATCCCACAGTTACCGAAATAGTTCTCATGTTGTATGCTTTCTTATGCCCTTTGATCTAGTTTTATAATGATTCAATAAAATACTTTGCTTTGCTACTAATATATGTCTGATTGACTATTGTACGTATATCTAGTATCCATTGTTTATTTTATCTGGAACTTTGTTGATTTTAAGAGAATATATTTCATGGATATACCTAGAGATCTATACTAAACATGTCCTATCTTTTTCTATTTATTTGCCAGATATTAAATCGTGCTTCTAGGACACCCATATCCCCAAAGTCTCAGAGATCTATGAGTCAAAACTAGCTATCCATTCAAAATAAACATTCACTTGTCCAACTAAGCTAAACCCGCACCATTGTGACCCAATAACTAGGTGCCTGGATGTTAGGAGAGAAATCTCTCCCGCATGCCTCTTTAGGTGAAGTTGGCTGATGCTCTGGTATTCGGTGGCAAATCATCTACCATTTGTGAGGTTGTCACAAAGTCCTATCAACAGGTGGCTATATATGGGTTTTCCTTAGTAAACCCCCCTATTTTTCTAGTTTATACCTGCATGAATAGTCATTAGGAAATAGTTTTGTGTGTGTAGTGCATGTGAATCTAGAATGCAAATATAGAATGTACAGAGAAATATATGTAAAATGCCAAGATCTAACCCTAGAGAGTGAAACCCTAGCATATAAATGTAAATTTGTATGTAAAAATGAAGCAACAATGAATCAATCTAAAATAACATGGAAATCATACAAAGCCCGCAAGGCTGAGGTTCTCCAATCCACCTTCACAATCTATTTTCTACCCCATGTAACACCCCAAAATTGGCACCTTATAATCCAATCAATTTTGGTGCATTTTCTCATCTTTGAAGTCATATTGTACTAGGAAAATTCTTCTCCTGATTGACTTTAATTGACTGATTTTCAAATGCAGAAAACTCAAATTTGCATAAATTTGACATTATATTTAATTCCTAAATTCTCAGCGTTTATTAGCTAAAAATTCCTATGATTAATTGATTTAATTCTAAAGTCCTAAGTGCTTTTAATTAATTAATTCCACCCCCTTTAGCTAAAATACATAAAATGAATTGAAAGGTTATTTAATTATTGGATGAATTATCCTCAAAAAGGAATTCCATAATTCCATGTGAAAGGACACTCATGTGGCAATAATCCATCCTCTTAATTAAATAATTCTTGCATTTTTGTCTCAAATGGGAATGAAGAGACAACCGTTTCTTTTCAAGAAAATCTTCACACTTTTTCCATGGTTTTCTATAAATTGGACCTCATTTCCTTCATTTAAGAGGATGATTTTTGAGAGCATCAAACTTATAGTCAAATTTGCATTAATTCTTTCATGCTTTTGAGTTTAAAATTGCATAATTAGACTAGTTTCAATTTGGATTAAGGATATTTTGATTTCATTTGGCAATTCATTTACATATCTAACATCTCTATTTCATCTTTCAATTCTATTTTAAATGCATTTCATTTATAGTTTAAGAGTATTTTCTTTTTTAGATTAATTGCAATTTGCTTCCATAGAGTAGTTGCAATCTCAATTCTAGACTAGTTGCAATTCACTTTCATAGACTAAGATACATTTGTTTTCATAGATTAATTGTATTTCAATTCATAGAATAATGGAAATTTCATCTTTTCTCATGCTTTAGAAATCCTCCATGTTAGCAATGGTCAGGTTGTTGGCTCTCATTCTAAGGGTAAACTCAACATCCACAACTAAATAGGAGGCAGCAAGTCATTTCAATTGAGTTTGCAGGATGAACAATTCATGTTTGTCTTTGTGAATTGAACAATTGAGTAAAGACTATGTTGAGTTTGTGCCTCATTTAGAGGTCACATTCAAGAACACACATTTTGGTGCCCACCGTGGGGCAGAAAAAAACAATTTTTGGCCTCATTTTCAAACTTTTTGACAGTATTTTGTGAACTCTTCCATACGTCTGTACAACACTAGTATGGAGTCTAACGTAAATTTTTGCGTTGAGCGGCATGAAGTTTTGCTCTCTATAGCACTCTGTCACGTGAGGAAATAGAAATCTCGCACGCGTTGAAGCACTTTATTGTGCTTAGTGAAGCACTTGCTCGTGCGAACTTTACCACACAGATAATTAAATTTTAGAATTTGTAATCTGCTATTATTATTTTCTGACATCTGTTTTCTGCTGTGATTTTCTATTTCTGATTTCTGCTGTAGCATAATAGTGGTTTGTAGGTTTTCTTGTCAAAGATCAAAAACTTTCTAACAATTTTCTTGCAGGATGATAGACAAAGGCATAATTAAAACGTCATGTTTGTTTACTATTTTTCATTCACATAGTTTAAATAGGGCTTTGCTAAAATTTCATAAGGATCCTGATATCAAAGTAGGGAAATAGGCTCTTCATTACATGGAAGTAATGCCCATGGATGAAATCGAGACCTAGATTTTGCTAGCATGATAGATACTTGGGGAAGCAAAGTGAGATAGCGAATCTTTAGCACTTCTACTTGTTAGGGGATTATGCTCTTTTGTCTTTGAGAGAATCAGAAACCCAAAGGCTTGTGGATTTGGTGGAGTGAAACTATCTCGGTGATGAAAATGCTTGATGTGTTTGGGTGAGGTGAAAAGGTAGAGAAGTATGCTCTTCTCTCATTGAGAGAATCATAAAATCAAACCCTTGAATCCGAACCAAGTTGAGTCATTTAGAGGGCCTGTCAAAAGTTGAACCTCTTGGAATGACCCAAGTAAGTACACACCTTTCGCCGGTGATTCCACCTCACTCTATTAAAGTCTTCTTTGTTCTAGTCTAAAGACTCCAAAGCCATGGTAACTTCTTTCTCATTGATTTTGACTATCATCATGAGAAAGCCTTGTTTGTCATACTGAGCAGCGCCGCTCCCAACCTTGCTTGCAAGGGTGTGTGACTTACAAGTCTTTGTGTGGCTATGAGGCCCCAGCTTTGTATTAGAGGCACCAAAGGTTATTGTGAATGGAAGCCTATTAAACACTCTCTTAGCTAGATGCCTACCCAGTTCACCTCCAAAAGGAGACATAATTTGTACGCAGGGAGAGGGAAGAATCTCTCCCCTAGATTCTCGACATAGGCATGCACCTTGATGTTTGAAGTGGTATATGATGCTGGCCCCTGTTTAAGGGTAACCTTCAAACATATATACTTAGTCCTTGGAAACACCAAAAACATGGGTGCTCTTTCGAGGGCAACACTGTTGTGTGAGGTGCACACATACGCATAAGACAGCGGGGCACAAATTTTGTCTTCTCAACAAATTTTCTTTGTAGGGATAATTCAGTGTTTGTTTTGAGTCTTAAAACTATTTGTATCATCATCAAACAAAGACTGCCATGTTTTCACCAAGTTGCTTTGTCCTTGGTAGAATTTATTACGACTACTGTTTGTGTCACGACTTCCTAATTGAAACTTTGTGTTTGTAAACGAGTGCTTAACACCTTGAAACAGAGATTGATGATATGTATCATCTCAAAACTATCCTAAAACTGGAAATCTTGTTAGAGAACAATTCTCACTATGTCTCAAAATCTGGTTTTTATCTTGAAAACTAAGTTTGTTTATCTGCCTGATCTGCCTCTTGTCTGGGGTCTGATTGCTTGTTCCCTTGTTGTCTACAGTCTGAAACTAGTTGTTTCAAGTTGCAAACTGACTGATTCATGCTCAAACTTGTCTTGTCTCTTTGTCTCCATCCGGTCTTCTTGTGTTTTTGTACCTTGCAACATGATAGTCATATCTTGACTGTTCTAGCCATACCTCTGACAATTCATGCCGGGTGCATCTCACACCTTGGTTGTTCTATCCTATTAACTTCTTTTTTGATACTTCTAGAGATAGAGTTCTGAGTCAGATCTTAAGTTTCCTCTTGTATCAGCTTCATCTATGCCTGTTATGACTAGGAGCGGTAATATTTTTCCCATACGCAGTTCTGGAGTAGGTAGAAGTAAACCTCGTGATCAAGGAAAAGGTCATTCTGAACCCATTATTCAAGTGGATAATCAAGAGGGATCATCAAGTTCCTCTTCCCCATTCAGTGTAGAGTTGAGTCTGAATCTGAAACCAGTGCTTCAGTTTTGATCTAATCCATTATTTCAAGATCAGCGTAATCCATTTCTCTCAAACCAACAAGGCTATAAGAAGTCATCTGTTTGGGTTGGTCCTATTAGTGACTCTCGCTGCCTTAGTGATCCTTTCAAACATTTCAATCCTTTTGATTTTCTAAAGAGAACATTGGCTACGAGTCCTCACTCTCATACCAAAGGAGTGCACACACAACAATCTCACATTAACAACATGACGTCTCCTTTCGATTACACGCAAGGTCATGACCAATCTCAACATGAAAAAGGTCATCAAGAAGAAGAGCATCACCAGGGTCAAGATCAAACTCAGAGCATTTATGAAATTCTTGGTAATGAAGATGACCCAAAAAATCAAAATTACATAGATGCAGCAAAGTCTAATAAAGCTCTCATTAAAATGATGGAGATACTCCTTGCGGAAGACAAAGAAAAATACTTTCTAGATTTAGTGAAACAAGGGGTCAAGTTACCCACAAACTTCCAAGTGGAATCGCTTGTCGCTAAAGAAGAGGAAACTAAAACCTCCAAGTTGCATAAAATAATCCAATTCATGCAAGGTCAAATCAGTCAACTTATGAAATATAAGGACAAACCTACACAATAGTTCACAACGGAAAGTATATGTCCTTTTTTCGTTTGATAGGAGTATTGTTATGCCACCTTTTCCCAAAGGTGTAGAGCTCCCAAAATATGATATGTATCTAGGTACCACTGATCCTCAAGATCATTTAAGATAATTTTGTGCCTTTTTGATGGAGTTTATACATGATCAAATGTATTTGATGCATCTTTTTCCACGAAGTTTGGGTGGTCCTGCTATGGAATGGTTCTCGCGACTACCCACTGGCATCAAAACTTTTGACAGGATTGCCAATCTTTTTATACAACATTATTCTCACAATATTTAACATCCTGTCAATATAAGGGACCTTTGCAAACTTAAGCAAAATCAAGGTGAACCATTCTTAATGTTTCTCCAAAGATGGAGACAACTTTTCACTAAATACCCTCGCAAAATACCTGAGTCTGAGAAACTAAATATATTCTTGGATAATCTCACCCCGGACTTTGGGTATCAAGTCCAAATTTAAGGTCCCCTTAACTTTGATAGTATGATAAAACAAGGTGTGAGAATAGAAGCATTCATGGTTAAAAAAGGCGAATTGACCTTGTATAAAGATAACAAGCAAAATCCCTCTTCTTCCAACAAAGACAAAGGGAAATTTTCCAACAAAAATAGGGATGTTGTGAATGATGCAGTGCTCGATAACATGAATTCAACTTCTTCGAAACCGGTCTTCAACCTCACCTCGGGTATACAAGTGACCAAAGTTGTTGAAAAAGCTACAACCAATACTCAATAGCCTTCTAAATTTTTTGGCAACAAACCTTGGGCAGCACAACCCAATCATGAATTTACCTCTTTGGGAGAACCGCTTGATGTGGTTTTCAAAACTTTGGTGCAAAATCAGATCCTTGCTCCTTTGGAGAAACATCTATATGATCCACAACCATGACCTCATTGGTGGAATGAGAATTCTTACTGTGATTACCATCAAAATAAAGGTCACAAGACTGCTACTTGTCTCCAATTATGTCATAAAGTCCAAGATTTGATCGATAACCAGGTTATCATTGTGGAGAATCATAACAAGAATTTGTATCATCAAGCATTCAAAGATCCCTTTTCTTGTCATGAGAAAGGTGAATCCTCTAATGCTCATAATAATAATGCCAAAGTTAATTACGCACATACCACTTACGATAATGTGATCAACGTGATTGAACCAGTGGAACTGGAATATTGCAATATGTTTACTGGCAAGGGAAGTGGGAATGCTTCCAAACCCATAACCCCATTTGTCTTGAGAGGCCCTAGGTCTCGATCATCTAAATCTGAAACATCTCGAGATTGTGTGAACGTTGTTACTAGATCTAACACTAGAATCTCTATCAAGGGTCCTAACCCTCCTGCTGCTACATCTGCACCAAAACAAACTATGGATAAGACTTTTGTTGGTTCTACCAACAAGAAAAAAAAGGTGGTCCCTACTCCTCCCACTATTGGTTATAGCATTCTTGACTAGCTTCAAAGGACCAATGCTTAGATAACTATTTTTGAGCTATTGACAAATCTCTCACCGAAGAAAATGTCCCCAAACATATCAATCTGGATAAGTTTCAATCCATGGTGGGTCACTTGACCTCGCCGCATTATTTATCCTTTTTTGAAGAAGATGATCACTCAATTAGTCACCCACACAATGGTCCCCTACACATAGAACTCGTGATTGGAAAACAGCTAGTTTGTCGTGTCCTCATTAACAATGGTGCTGGTATTAATATTTGCTCCACTCATTTTCTTTCTCAGCTAGGTTATGGCGAGGATCATATAGATTATTGTAAAATAATCACCATAAAAGCCTATGATGAAGAAGAGAGACAATCTAAAGGTCTAGTGGTGCTCCCCATTCAGGTTAGACCAATTGAAAGAGACATCATATGTCAGGTGCTAGACCTTCCCCTTGTGTATAATATCTTGCTAGGAAGACCATGGATCCATGAGATGCAAGCAGTTCCTTCTACATATCATCAGTGTATCAAGTTTTCTTTTCAAGGTGCAGAGGTGACAGTTCTAGCTAGTATGGGCTCTTCTTGTAATGCCCTCACTCAATCAGCTGATAGTCTTGTTCTAACTAGTAGAAAATACATAGAACTCTGTGATGCCAAACTCAAAGACATGGAACAAACACTGAAAATCACAGACATAGACATGGGTGGATATCAAATAGAACCTATGCTATCTTTAGTAGCTTTACCTCTATCTCCCCATTCTTATGGAAGACCTTCTGAGAAGAACAAATCTTCCGCTACTCCTGAGATAGTCTATGACGGTGTCTTTGTATGGTCTGCTATACCATTGGAAGATGAAGATGAGGAAAGAGATATCAGGGCTTGGCTATGTAAAGGAAAGAACATAACTAAAAAGACTACTCTGGCTCATGAATTAAATCCTGACAGTAAGGGTCTTAAGATTATGAAATGTTTTGGGTACAAAGGAAGTGGCCCAATAGGGGTGAATGGTAATGGGTTAGTGGAACCTATCCAATCTATAGGTCAAAAGACAAAAGAAACTACTAGTTTAGGTTTCAAAAAGGTCCCGTTTCATCTAGGGATCAATAAATTTGTGCCAAAAGTAGAACCTTCACCAGAACCTGAAAGCATAGCTGCAGTCGTCACTATACAAGACAACTCAGATGAGGATTGCTTTCCTTATCCCATCCCTCCAGACCTGGTAGCATTTTTTTCTAAGCTAGATAAGTTTTTTCCATGTACCAGTACGGCTGAAACTGACAGTGATTCTGATCAAACCACTCCATTTGAGACACTAAATTTTGAGCAATGGAAATATTTACAAGATCCTAACTTCAAAGGTGAATGGTACATGCCACCAGAATTTCAAGAGCGGTTGACACAAGAACAAGCTAGTGTTGCAAGAACTCAAAAACCTTCATGGTGCAAGCACACAAGTCAAAGTTCAGAAATAGACTCTCATGAGTATGAGTTTGATAGTTTGTCAATAGGATCTTATGAAATACGTCTCGATGTAAGTGAGGGGTCTAGTGAAAATCCTAATGAGTCCAAGTCTATAGGTGTTAACATGTCTTCTACTTTGGTCATTAGGGATCAAAAGGATTCAAACACACCTTTGGACGAGATCGATTTAGCTCTCATCTTGATAGTTATTGCTTTCGATGACTATACTATGAACGCACTTGAACCTGTCACATCTCTTTCCATCCAACATCTTGAATTAATAGACTGGAATTCCCCTTCTTCATCAAGTGAAGTCCCTGCATTCCAGAATGATTACACTTTAGCCTACTACCTTCACATTTTTGAGCCTGTAGTGTCCTCCACTAGTGAAGAAATTTTCAACATGACCGAGGCTGACATCAAGTATCTTAGTCAAAAAATTAAAAGAAGAAAAAATAGGCGGTCTGATGGTGAAAACCACATTGTGGCAGTATCAGAACCAAAAAAAGTAAAAAGAAAAGACATATCTGAAGGTGAAAACCTCTCTAAGGAGCCCGAGGATCAGCTACTTGATGTGCTTCTGAGTCACTTCCAGGAACGCTCATCAGTGTTGATTGAACCAACTCAGCCGATAAATCTGGGAACAAAAGAGCATCCACATATCATTCATGTGGCCAAGTCATTATCTATAGAGGAACTTAAGGAATTTATAGAAATTTTCAAAGAGAAAAAGATAAATTTTGCATGGATGTATTCTGACATGCCAGGTGTGGATCCTAATCTCATTATGCATCACATATCAATAGCTCCAGGTGTGAAACCTATCAAACAAAAACTTAGAAAGATGCATCTGCATGTAGCTTTATTGATCAAGGTAAAATTGGAAAAACTTCTAAAAGTTGGGTTCATCCGAGCGATTGATTATGTAGAGTGGATCTCTAATATAGTCCCAGTAACTAAACATGACAAATCTATCAGGGTCTACACAGACTTTAGAGATCTAAATTTGGCATGTCCCAAAGATGATTTTCCACTTCCTAACATTGGCATGATCGTGGATATGATAGTGGGATATGAGATGTATTCACTAATGGATGGTTTCTTTGGTTATAATCAGATCAAAATTGTGCCAGAGGACCAAGAGAAAACCACTTTTACTTGTGCTTGAGGTACATTTTGCTAGAATGTTATGCCCTTTGGTTTAAAAAATGTTGGAGCTACTTATCAAAGAGTTGTTACTACAATATTTCATGACATGATGCATAGGACAATGGAGGACTACATGGATGAAAAACTTGCTAAAATTATGGATAGAAGGACACATCTCCCTGATCTAGGTCCTATACTAGATCGCATGGAGAAATTTAGGTTGCATCTTAACCCTAAGAAATGCACATTTGGGGTTACTTCAGGAAAGTTACTTGGCTATATCATGTGTGCAAAAGGAATTGAGGTGGATCCAGCAAAGGTACAAGATATAATGGAAATACCACCACCCTATAATATCAAACAAATTAAAGGTCTCCAAGGTCGGCTCCAATCTATCAGGCAGTTCATCTCACAATTAGCTGACAAGTCACAACCTTTCATTAAAACTCTCCATAAAGGTGTGACTTATGACTGGAACAAAGAATGTGAACAAGGATTTCAACATATTAAATAATATCTATCCAATCCACCCATATTGATGCCTCCTATTCAGACGAAGCCTTTGATCTTATATATCTCAGCAACGGAAACATCCTTGGGTGCTCTCTTGGCCCAAGAAGATCCAAATCATAAAGAAAGAGCCATTTACTACATCAACATAACATTGGTCTCTTACGAAATGAATTATTTAGTAATTGAGAAAGCTTTCTTAGCGGTGGTGTTTGCTTCCCAGAAGCTATAACACTACATGTTGGCTCACACTACAAGGCTAATCGCAAAGATTGATCCATTAAAATACTTACTTAGTAAAGATACCCTCACAGGTAGAGTAGCTAAATGGGTCATGCTCCTTAGTGAGTTTGATATTGAATATGTTGAGAGAAAAGCTATCAAAGGACAGGCAATTGCAGATTAGATAGTTGAAGCACCTCTTACAGATCATCAACCATTAAAGATGGAATTCCTAGATGAGTCCATTATGCTTCTCACGCATCAGACATGGACAATGTTCTTTGATGGTTCATTCACCCAACAGGGGTCAGGAGCTAGAATTTTGTTTATCACACCTCAGCGGTAATCCTTACCGAAGGCATACAAAATGATGTTTCCTTGTACCAATAACATTTTTGAATATGAAGCTTTGATCAACGGACTAAAGATCGCTATTGAATGGTGAGTGGATGAACTAAAAGTCTTTGGAGACTAACAATTGGTTATCAATCAAGTGAACAATCTCTATCAGACCAAAGATGAAAAATTGGTACCCTATAAAAAGATGTTTGACAGCCTTAAGAAATACTTTGCACATGTCACTTTTTAACAAATTCCTAGGGTGGATAATAAAGTAGTTGATGCTATGGCTACTCTGGCCTCTATGTTACAAATTTCATAGAATGATTTCAGACACGAGTTCCTAGTGGAGACATTATGCTACCCTGCCTATGACTCTCCTGACTCCCAGATGGTCTGTTTAGTAATTGGACATGATTCATCTTGCTACCACCACATCTACTCTTATCTCCATGACCAAATTATTCCTAACACATATACTAGAAATGAAAAACACTACCTAATCCATAGTGCTTCATGGTACATCATCGTAGAAAATGACTTGTATAGACGGGGTCTATACGGTACCCTCCTTAGGTGTCTAGAACCTGATGAGTCAAAACGCGTGTTAGAAGAGGTACATGAAGGCATTTGTGGTTCTCACTCAAATGGTCTGACACTGGCTTGTAAAATTATTAGAGCTGGTTATTATTGGCCCGGTATGGAGAAGGAAGCTACACAGTTTGCCAATTCTTGCAAACAATGTCAATTCCATGGTAATTTGATTCATGCTCCAGCCAAGGAGCTTATTCCCTTTATCACCTTTTGGCCATTTCAACAGTGGGATTTCGAATTAGTGGGTCAGATATATCCCTCTTCTTCAAGAGGACACAAGTATGTCATCACTACTATGGATTATTTTACTAAATGGGTTGAGGTAGTACCTCTCAGTGTAGCTGACGGCAAATCTGTAGCTATGTTTATTCTAAACTACATTATCTGTAGATATGGTGTAGCCTCCTCTATTATCACTGACAATGGAGGACAATTCAAGAATAAAGATCTGACAAATTTGTGCACTAAGGTCAAGATTATTTAACACTATTCGTCTATTTACTATCCTCAGGGTAATGGACAGACCGAAGCTTCCAATAAAACAATTCTCAAGATCCTACACCGTACGGTACAAAAATCTAGACAAGATTGGAACCTCCAGATTAATTCATCTTTATGGGTCTATCGCACCAGTATAAGAAATCCAACAGGGCCCATGACCTTTTCTTTAGTCTATGGTGGAGATGCAGTACTGCCTATGAGGTTGACATTCCTACCTTGCGAGTCTCTTTGAAGGGCCTCATTACAAATGATGACATTAGAATATCTTGGCTACAAGAGCTTGAATTACTGGATGAACATCGGAAGGTGGTGTTCGATCATCTCAGAGCATATCAAAAGAGGATATCTAAGAGCTATAACAAGAAGGCTAGACCAAGAGACTTCCAAATGGGTGATCTCGTCCTTAGAGAGAACCCTAAAAATCAGCAACAGCGGACTCAGAAAGGGAAATTTGAGCCAAACTAGCTTGGCCCTTATGTTATTACTGCAGTATTTGGGTCTGGCACTTATCAGCTCTTCACTACAGAAGGTGAACCACTCAGAGAGCCCATCAACACTCTTCACCTAAAGAAATTCTATAGTTGAGATATCTTTTGCATGCTCATGTACATATTTTATTCTGAGAAAATCCTAAAACATTGAAAAATGTCATGAAAAAATGATCATCTTAGTGAAAACTTGGCAAATAGGTGCTTTGATGTATCTATTATCCTGGTGAAAACTTGGTAAACAGACGCCTTGATAATACCAAAAAAAAAATCAAAAAAATCAAAAAATACAAAAAAAATCAAAAAAGAAAAAGAACAAAAAATAAATTGAAAAAATAAAAAGAGAAAAAAAGAGAAAAAGAGAAAAATGTGTCATTGATGAAAACTTGGTAAATAGGCATCATGGTAGAAAAATATAATTCCTGCCAAGAAGGTGAAAACCTAGTAAATAGGCACCTCTTGTTTTGCAATGCTTTATCTGTCGCAACATCTCTTGGCATTGTTGCATTCACTTTTCTGCTTTCTTGCTTTAGTTTGCTTTCCCACTTCAATTCGCTTCCCTGCTTTAGTGTTCTCAGGGTTTTTCTTTCCATCATCTTTGAGATTTTGCTCGACCTCACATGGATTGAAAATGGTCTCACTTGGGGGCATGTTTCTGGTCTAGGGGGCATTGTCTTATTCTTTCGGAGTCTTTCTCCTCTTGCATCGGTCACCAGTGAATCTCACTGCGTCTGCCTGCCGATGCCTCATAGCACCTCGTCTCTTCTTGAGACTCTCTTTTTGCATCAGTCACCAGTGGTTCTCACTAGTATGCCTGTTGATGCCTAGATCTTGTTATCGATCTTTTCACTTGAGAATCTTTCTTGCGATAGTCACTAGTGGTTCTTACTAAGTCTGCCTACTTTTGCTACATTGCTGAGGTTTCTCCCTTCGTCTTGCTATCTATTTGTTCGGCTTCAATCCATTTGTTACTTGGGGGCATGGCTCCCCATTTTGATCACTCTTCAGTTTGCACTTGAGTCAATAATCTTGTCAAAGGACAACTCTCTACTGGCACAAACTGGTTTTTTTTAACACCTTAATCAAACAGTGTTTCTCAACACTCTCTTTGGACACATCTGTATTTTCCAACACACCTCGGATATCTCATGACATAAACATCTCTCGATAGCAATTAAACACATTACACTCACAAGCACGATGGTGTTTGCAACACCCCACACATAGACACATTCTTAAGCCTTGAAGCATGTTGAGATATGATTGACTCTCTCTTGGTATGTTGTCTGTTCTCATAAATTTCATGGATATTGTTTTGTCTACAGCTTGTTGGTGTGGTTTCGATGATCCAACAATGTCAAATAAATAGGGTGTATGTGATAAGAGCTTCTGCATTAAGGTGAAAAATCCTTACGTCCCTCGATCTTATTTATTTGTACACCAAGGGGAGGTCGGAACTATCTCCTTGACTGTTATTGCTCTGTTTGTTTACTCGTGAACTTTTACTACATCAAATTGGAAACAATGTTCAGATCAGCTTGGATTTTGTGCCTTGGTGCTTATGTTCATTTCCTACATTTTATCAGATGAAAGTCATATTTAGATCCTTATGATTGTAGTGGCACCAGTAAGGATTGTATTGACTCCGATGATCCAAAAGCACTCGATGATGATAAATACGATGAGTCCAACAACCAAAGTCCTAGGCTTGCATTCACACTTTAGGTTTGCATCATGGTAGTTTTGGTGCTCTCTTCATTATCTTCTCACTCTTCAAGGGTCATCATCTTTCATCATGGCTTCCTCTCAATTGCACAAGTGTCAGGTCCTCACTCTCGATCTTTGTGCATGTTCTTTTGGTTAGTACCTGTTGTATATTGTGATATCCTGCATGAGATGATTAGTACCATGGCATTCATTTCATTACATCCATTTCCAAAAAGTGCATTTTCATACATTCATTTGCATTTTTATATCCATAAACATGTGCATCCATTATAAGCATAAATCAAATCATACATAGCATTTATCCATCTAACATCTATCATAGCATTTTCATACATCAATAAAACATGTGCATAAACATTTGCATATTCATCCATTTGCATACATTTCTAATCCATACATCTAAATCATATAGGAAATCATCTCATAAGACATACACATCTAAAGCAATATATAAACATGTACAATGATGCCAAAAATCAAGCTCATATATATGTATATCGATCGGTCCAAATGTACAAGGGTGCTACTCGAGCACAATATGTCAAAATGATGGTACAATATACATCAAGATCTAACCACCTGGAGGAGGTGGAGGGGGTGGCATACCCTGCTGATGAGGAGGAGATCCTGCAGGAGGTGGTCTCGGTTGAATGACCCGTGCACCAGCATACTCTATGAAAGGCTGAATCTAATCTGCTACCTCAGGAACTATAATAATGTATGCAACATAGTAATAAGAAGCCTAAGCAGCCTTGTATCTAGTCTCCAAATTTGATCTATCCAGTGCCTCTCATAAATCCCAGTTCTCTCAGTCTCACTCTGATATCCATGTATCTCGAATGATCACCTGTGTATGGAGGTCGTCACACTCCCTCTGAGACTGTCAGGCTCTCTCTCTGACTCTCTGAAGAGTCTCCTGCAAAATTTCTACCTATCCACCTGCTGGTGGATCAACTAGAACAACATCAGCCATAAGTGTGTCATCTACCTACTCAGTGGTCCTATCCTGACTAGCACTAGGCCTAGCACCTGCATCTGATCCCATCGGTCTGACGGGAATATTAGTCTGATGTGTCTGTGGTCATATAACCCTCTCCTGCTACTATCCCTACGACTGTTGTACCTATGGAGGGACCTGCTATTGTGGTTGTGGCCATACCACCTACTGTATTGGTGCAACTGGAGCTGTGAACCTAGGGAATGGATGCGCTAACATATGGTCTCTGTATGCAGGTGTCACACCTGCATTCATCACTGCAGCCATATAATCCCACTTGGCTGGTGGTACCCGAGCGTCTATCATGCTACAACCCCTATCAAGCTATCTTTGCCAGCCCTTATTTGTCTCATTGATGAATCGGGCATAAGTACAATACTCTAGAGACACATCTTGTGGCCTCCTAAACTAGCACAATACGTGCATAAGCAAGAAATGCTCAATAATAGTAATGGTACATCCTATCAGAGGATGTGAGCAGAACATGTATGATAAATCATGGTGAGCATCATCCCATACCTCAGTGGCAATCCATGGCCACCATATGACTACAACCATGTCATCGATCTATGCTCTCCATTGCTCAGTCTTACCCAGTGCAGGCTGGGTCATCGGTCCTGCATATTTGTAAATATATGGCTCTAAAGACTACCATTTATCATGGAATATCGGCCTACATATGGGAAGGTGCTCCTAGGCCTAGATCTATAAAACAATGATTCCTGCCGCCATGGTACGAGCACCTTGATACATGATCTTGTGCATCTCATGGTACATCTGAGTGAGCATGCACTTGCCCCATCCAAAAGTAACTACGGGAGTGGCCAGCATCTTTCATTACATAACACCCTAGCCACACTCTAATTCATGTTGACCATGATCAGGAACCAAGTGACGACTCAAAAATAGTGCTAATACAACTGCCAGAGGATAATCTCTGTCGTAGCTGCGTATCAACTCCTCCAATGAGATGGCCTGACCCATCACCAAATCATCCTGAAAAATGGCTCTCAAAGTCAATGTACCCTCTCTAGGCTATGTGTTGTACTCTACACAAGCTCCATGGAAAGGAACTCTCAGAATCCAGTATACGTCCTCAGAAGTGACCATCATCTCCCCCTATGGCAAGTGAAAGGTGTTCATCTTCGAATGGAAACGCTCAACCAAGGCACCTAGTAATCCATGATTTACCCGAATATCAAGTACATCATGAAGGTAAGTCAATCCTAGCTTGTCAATGTGGGCACCATCAACATCTGATAATCTTTGGAGCAACTCACCCATGATAGGATGATGTGATCAAAAACCGATGTCAGCGAGGTCAACCTGCAAAGCGAGCGACAAAATTGGATGAGTACCTCAACATGATGATTTTCAAAGAAAAAGACAATAACTACAGCTATGGACCTATCCTATACAAAGTTCTGAGATACTACAACTAACTGACTCTATGACGCAAGAAAATGAAAACTTTTTTATTTTGGCAAGTTTTTCAGGCAAGAAAACTCTTTTCCCGCGTGAGGAAACTCTGCTCCTATGCGAGCTTTCTGACTGGCACGAGGTAGGATGTATTCCCATGCGAGATTTATGAAATCTCATGTGGTGCAAGTGTGCTCTTTGCATGAGCATAGGGGAGGGGCCTGTGCAAGGACCTCTCTCCCATGCGAGGAAAGAGATTCCTCGCGTGAAAGGCGACATGGGCCGATGCGAGGAAACTGTTTTATCACGCGAGATTGGACAGGACAACATTAAAAAGGCCTAAAACATGATAAAATGCTATAAATTGATAAGATTTTTCTGAAATACAGGATTAAGTTGTGATTACTCATAGGTGCATCATACTCCGCTGGTCAGTTGTGTCGTCGAGAGTGCTCAAATTGGTGTGTGTGCATGGGAATGTTATCGATGTTAGCTGGAGCCTCGCCATCACTAAAGTCAAAAGGTGAATAATGATTTGAAAATGACCCCTTCGGGCCTTATATAGCCTTTGACCTAATTTTTCAAAGTGCTCCATTTTCTGTGAAAATTGCACCCTTGGCTCAATGGACCGCTCTGAATCCATTTTTGTGATCAAAATCGAAATCTGACACTCCTAAGTAGCTCAAAATTGCATTTTAAAATTTTGGGACCAACACGATTGGATGCTTGTGCAGTCAATTTTCTGACATTGCTTTCTTGTCATGATTATCTCTAGTCATCATTTTCTCAGATTCTGCAATCTTTTTATCAAAGTTAACTCTAGTCAATTTTGGTCAACTATGGTCAAACCTAATCAACAGGACCTCTCGATCAGTCTAAATTGATTCTATTTTCTCTAGATCTTTGATCTCATTTCTCTGTGATTTCTTGCTTTCATCATTATGATGTGTCATCTTTCAATTTCTCTCCCAAGGGGGCAAGATGATTGCATCATTGAATCTTTTCGCATTATTCTCGAATTAGTCTGATCTGAATCAAAATCCCCATCGCTGGTGGCATCCCATCACTTGGGGCATGTTCAATTTTTTGTACCTTATGGTCAAAATTGGATATTCCATGATCTTGAATCTCTAGGGGCATCTTGATGTCTCACATTTTGTCATCTATCTTTCTAGGTATCCGAGCAATCTATCTCAGATCCTCAAGGATCAAGCTTCATTCTGGAGAAGATTCTTGAAATCTGATTGTGTATTGGGGCAATCTAACCCTAATTCCTGAAAGTTACACTTCATTCTGAAGATGACACTCAAAAAAATCTTTAGACGGTTATATAGGCAATCTAACCTAGATCTTAGAGGGCTAACCTTTGTATTGGGTCAATCTAACCCTGATTCTGGAGATAGTCCTAGATCCTCAATAGCTATCAGTGGACATTGGGGCAATCTAAACCCGATTCCGATCTTCTCTCACATGATTCTGCTTCTTAATCTGATCGGTGTCTTGGTGACCTAACCTAGACTTCCAAAATTTTCATCTTCACTTCAGACTATTCTTTGAATCAATGCGTTTCTCACACATCAATTCAAAGAGGGGAAAAATGTAACACCCCAAAATTGGCACCTTATAATCCAATCAATTTTGGTGCATTTTCTCATCTTCGAAGTCCTATTGTACTAGGCAAATTCTTCTCCTAATTGACTTTAATTGACTGAGTTTCAAAT
>MU224160.1:133732-144075 GCA_018584345.1 Thuja plicata
ATCTGTCGGCCTCAAATGCCCAATTAAGCATAAAATGTAATCATCTGTTAGTCGGTTGACACTAACTATTTAACTTGGTCAACACTGGAATTATTCAATGCCTGACCAACACTGTAATGCCCGAGTGAACACGATCAACACTGAAATTCTTCAATACCCGACTGAGCTCGGAGAACACTGAGATTCACTTGGCATACACTAATTGTGCTCGATTGGACTAGAGACATTTTTGTAACATCACTACATAAGTGCAAATATATGTGTAACATCAATGAAAATACACAATTGAGTAATTGTCATCAACAGAAACTGTATTTACAAAAGAGTAATCCATAAAAGTCAAGCTAGGAATAGGGATGTGTGTGTCCTTAAGGGATCAAAAAATGAAAATGCAAGGATCATACCTTCTAGGTTATTATAAATCCAAGAAGGGATCCAAAGGAGAGGATTGAATGGTCAAATATATTTTTGTGTGTCATAGTTAATCCCATAAAAACTATGTGCCTTCGGGAGGATTTTATTGTGTGTGCACATGAGGATAGGTCAAATGGTCTAGCAAAATGTGTTATGCTAGTCAACCAATACTTTAAAAAGGGAGTAACTGGCCTTAAAAAATTGTGCTATGCTAGTGTATTCTATCTATAAGGAACAAAATATAAGCTTGAGGAAAAAGAGAAACAAGAATGAAGCATATTTCAACATCAAGACAATATTCACAAGAAAAACCAAGTCAAAGCCAAAGAGGTCACAACTCAGGTATGAAGTTATGGAAGGGATGAATACAAAGAGATACCATGCAAGAAGTGAAAAAGTGATCAGGTTGTGAAGGATGAAACATTTTTTGGTCTCAAAGGTAAGGTATTTATCTACCATGGAAACCCAATTGCAAACAATGAAAAGGTTTACAATCAAGGATGTGTATCCATAATGTAAACCAACATTTCTATGGATGAATGGATGTCACATGATAAATAGATATTGCTTAATCAAGAGAAAAGTGGATCCTTATGAGAATAAAAGAGAGACTGAGAAGAGGCCCTTGCCCCCCAAGTGTAGGAACAAGGGTAAAGGGGACCTATTATGTCACTCAAGACACTATTCATGATAATGATCCCCTAAGGAGTAGGCCAACAATATGACATAGTGTGGAGCATCATAATAGGGACTTAGATGTTATTTTGAGAAGCCACGATTGAAATATAACTCATTGTGATACGATATCTAAATATCCTCACTATTAATGAGTTACTTAATTTTATAATTTAAAGATTAAAATTCATAAGTAGAGTGATCATGATATCAATGATACAGGAAAAAAAAAGAGTCATAAGGTGTTGACTATGTTTTTTTTTTGCATTTAGGTCTAGTAATCACCTTAGTACAAAGAAGTTTAGGAAAAATCACTTCTTGATCAAAGAAAGATGTAGAAGTGTTAGATAATTAAGGAGAGAGTGTGGATAAGGGAGGAAACTCAAAGCCATGTGCTTTCATAGGTTTCTTATTATGCTCTACCATTTTTTGCACACATCCTGAATCATGTTTTGAAGTGTCATCAATGATGGTATTAACATTAACTATTTGTGGTTTCTTATAAGAATTAAATCCTAATCCATAAGAATTATCATGCCACCTATTTCCTAAGGGAACTTGAATTCTTTGTTCCTATTTACCACAACCATGTCCATTGAATCCATTTTTCGCTAGTAAATGATAACCAAGATCATAAGAAGGTGTCATATTAAAAAAAGGTCAATGGATCTTCATTAGTCACTATGTAATCACAAATAGGTTTAATAGGTTTAGGATGGGTGGAAAAAAATAACAAAATTGTTATAAATTTTATTAGAAAGAGAAGTTGTGTGAGACTTAGGTTGTATGAATTTAATGTGCGAGACTTTATATTCTCCAATAAAAGTGGGTGTGAAATCTAAAGATCCCCAATCATCATCTAAAAGAGAACTAGAGGAAGGAGGATCATCATTAGAAATAGGAGTATCATTGGATTCAATATTCAAACAATGATTTAGTTTATCATTTGCAGGAAGAGTGTACATCACATTGTTATAAATAAATTTAAGTTTTTGATGCAGAGTTGAAGGAACAACCTGCATATTATGTAACCAAGGTCTGCCAAAAAGAAGGTTTTAATTAAGAGGTCCATCCATCACATGAATAGGAGTATCAAAAATAACTGAACCTAATTTAATAGGTAAATTAATTATGCCTAAGTTTTTCTTAGAAATATTATCAAAGTCTCGTATAGGAATGTTATCAGGTTTAATAGTTAAAATAATGGCTTTAATTTATTTGAGCATGTCCATAATACAAACATTAATCCTAGACCCATTATCAATTAAGGTCTTACAAATTAGGTTACCATTGATAAGAATAGATACCATAAGAGCATCATATTGATCTTGAACTTATTTTGGAGGTAAATCATCTTCAGTAAAAACAATTTGAGGCAGTATGAGGGAAGCATGCATGCATTGAAAAAAGGTATTGATATTATCTTGATGAGTAGGTGGATTTGGAAGAGATGATAAATCCTTTTTCAAAGCTTCATGATAGGTAGGTGAAGTTTGAAGAAGCTCCCATAAAGATATCTTAGCAGGAGTAGCACATAATTGTTCAACCAAATCATACTCCTTTTCAAAGGAAGTAGGCAATCTAGGTGGTGAAGGAAGCACAGGTTGAGAATGTGGTAAATAAATTGGAACACTCACTTGAGGGTTATTTTGAGTACAATAGGTATGAGCTACCGATTCTTGATCATTGAAAAAATTTAAAGGATCTCTAGGTTGGACTTTCGCTGTTATCATAACCCATTAGGATACCTTAGGAACCATCAGGACACATTATAACCCATTAGGATCCCTTAGAATATATTTACCATCATAGGAGACACTAATAGGTTCTAATTGGTCCTAATGTATCACAAGGGGTCATAATGGGTCGTAGGCCATCCTAGGACACCTTAGGACACATTAAGAAATTGCGTGATCTATATTACTCCATGGTGCAAGGAATATTCTTGTTGAACATGGGATCACAACTACATTTATACAATATACTAATGTGTGGTAAGGAGTCCTAATGGGTCCTAAGGTGTCCTAATGGGTTCTAATGTGTCTCGATGGGTCATAATGGGACCTAAGGGGTCCTAAGACCACCTACGATGCATTAGCCAACAACAAGTGCACTAGGCTTGGACTAGATAGAAATAAATCTTTTATATTCTATGAATTCCCAAGTATTTTGAATTATGCAAAGGTCAAGAAATGTATTTGAGCCTAACTTGATACAATAATATCATTATCAAAGGTGTGATAAACTCTTATAATTTTATAATACAAACAATTCTCTCTCTCTCTCTCTCTCTCTCTCTCTCTCTCTCTCTCTCTCTCAAGCCTTTTCTTATTGTTAAATAGTGCATATGCATTATGTAAACCATAACTTTGAATAGCACATACACACTTTAAACTATTTTGGAATTTACCAAGCCTAAGGCTTGGATTTTCCTTAGAGATCCAACCCAAAGGCTTGGAGGATTCAAATAGGTATGAGACGTATTTTCCAGCAAACATACAAAAATTTCACATTTTTCTTGTGAGCTCCCCATTAGGTTTGCATGTTGTTCAATAACAATAAAATCAGACAGCTTGATATTGTAGATCTCTCTATTAGCTATCTAACCATATAATTTATTTTGAATACTGATTATGTTAAGCTTTTCATCTCTAATATCTTTTGTACATGTATGTCCATCTTTTTGTGAAAAACCAACGTGTATTATATAAGGCTTAGATTTTTTATCGTTCATCAAATTTTGAAACAAGTTAAGGGTAAAAGTATGGAGTTGTGTCGCACTTGAGGACCAACTTGTAGTTTCAGCCATAGATACGTGGCACACACACGGTGCCATGTGGCGTTAATGTGGCAAATGTGTTCTGACTGAAACTATTTCAGTCAGAACCCTTAAAAACCATATATACCCCAAAATTTTCTTAGAGCGACTCATTTGTACTGAGCGCCTTCTGAGAATTGCGGAGCAGAATAGAACTTCGGTCAAAATTATGTAGTTTTTTTTTTAAAAATGTTTTTAAGTTTTATTTTGTTAAATTAATGTAGTTGTAGTATTATTTGATTTTTTTTGTTTTAATTTTGTTATTTTTAGTTTTAGAAAATAAAAAATATTGTTTCATG
This sequence comes from Thuja plicata, assembly GCA_018584345.1. NCBI lineage: Eukaryota > Viridiplantae > Streptophyta > Pinopsida > Cupressales > Cupressaceae > Thuja > Thuja plicata. The sequence continues at coordinate 137,939 of MU224160.1, forward strand.
TACTTTAATTTTTTTGTTAGTTAAGATAATATATTAGTTACTTAGTTAATTAATTTAGTTTTATTACATATGTTTCAAAACATTAGGAAATGTTGCAAAACATTAGGAAAATGTTACAAAATATTTAAAAAAAGTTACAAAACATGAAACTGAAACATAAATCAACATTAACTCTAACATTAACCCTAACATGAAACCCTAACCATATTTAACCCTAACATGAAACACTAACCATATTGAACCCTAACATGAACCCTAACAAAACCTTAGGAAAATGTTACAAAACATTAGGAAAATATTACAAGACCTTAGAAAATATTAGTATTACAAAACATATTAAACATGAAATTGTACCCTGACATGAAACCCTAACATGAAACCAACATGAAAATGAAACATAAATCAACATAAACCTTAACATGAACCCTAACATGAAATCCAGACCATATTGATCCCTAACATGAACCCTAACATGAAACTAAAACATAAATCAACATAAACCTTAACGTGCTAAACCATTTTTCATTCGAACATATGTATTTGTGCTTTATTTTATCTATTTTATCTATCATGACATAGAATTGGCTAGAAACTAACATGAAACTATAACGTAAATCCTAATAGTAAACAAACATAAAGGAACCCTAACCATGTAAACCTAATTTAAAATTAGATCCCTAAACCCGATTGAGAAATAAACCATAACATGTTCAACCAACATAAACCCTAACCTTAAATTGGAACATGAACCAATAAAACCACTAACGTACTAGAAACCAACATAAACCCTAACATGGAACCAACACATGAACCCTAACATGAAAGAAACATGTGAAACTGGAACATGAGCCAACATAAACCTTAGAAAAGTAGAAACCAACATGAATGGGCTAACCATGAAAAAATTAACCCTAACCTAATTGAGAAATAAACCAAGTTGATCCCTAAACCTGGATATTCAACATTAATCTACATAAATCAACTAGGCTAGTTGTAAACCTAGATAAAATTGTACCATAACTCAAAACCTCTTTTCGTTAGAAAATATGAACATGTACATGTATATGATATTAAATAATTTCTTTCAAATGTATATGCATTCAAGTGTTTTTAATTTTATTTATTTGTAACACATATGTTTAAATGTATAATTAAATTAGAATTTGACCATGTCCATGTGCAGATATATATATATATATATATTCTTCTTTATACTTTTGAGCATATATCTATTTTTCTATCACAGGGCATCAGGTAGAGGGACATCACCTGTAGATTCTAGAGAGGCTAGTGTTCAGGAGGTGAGTGACCACTCTTCTCATAGATGTGTTGATTCTAGAGAGGGAAGGGAGGAGTTATTCACTAGCAACATAGCTTGATTGACACGAGCTATTCAGGTTCTTGATTAGAGGATTCAGTCATCCACCACCTTTCCTAATAGGGATAGCGTGAAGATTATTAGAGAGGACCTAGTTCATATGATTGACATAGCTCAATCATACAACCCATATGATAGTATAACTATTGATACATTGTATACTTCTCTCTCCCATAGCGTTACTGGTGCTGTGAAGTATAGACAGGTTGACTTAGAGGTTTCCATCGCTATGGTGAAGACCATGTTTCTTCATTAATGGAAAAGATCCTAGGTGAGAGGTTATATGAATACTCGATGTGAGGATTACCTTTTTGCACCATTTATATATCCTTGATGGCTGGCTACGTGTCCCAAGAAGGATGAGCTTCCACTCTATTTCTGAAAATAATTGTTTGCAAAATTTCATTTCTATAATGATGTTGATTATACATATTTTCTAGGTCATATTTGGTAGGGGAGGGAGAGATTATCAGATAGATTCAGAGATCCTAATGCCCTAGTGCATGCTAATAAGTGGGAAAAGGTGGGTCCAAACCTTTTGGTCATACCAAAAGGTTTGGAAATGATATATTTTGGATAGAGTGTACCTAATGAGATGATCAGGAGGGATATATCTTCCAGTATCATGAAACAGGTTCAAGAGATGTCATTTGATCATTTAAAGAGATACATGTTGCATTCCCATTATGGAATTTCTCCACCTACACAAGATGCATCCTCTAGTGATGATCCATACTAGATAGTAGACATACCATCTCCCTTAGAGGTTGTAGCTATATCATATTTGGACAAGTTGCGTCGTATGGGCGAATGCTTATCTAGTGATCTAATTTACGCATATCAGGATTTACAGATTATCGGCGGGGTTCCTCTCAAGGAGGTCCCATCATTTTTCCCCACCATTCTTAGTAGATCTACTGGATTAGGTTCTTAGGGTGCACAGAGAGATGAGGATATTCCTGCACCACCTACAGCTCCTCAACAGATAGCAATTGACGAGGATGCACCTCACCAATCTACTCGTGCCACTTCATCACACCCAGCTCATTGAATTTTTACCACCTTACATAAAGATGACCAAATTGATCCCTTAGAGGTGTCCTTACATGACCAGATTGATCGAGGTGATGTGTCCTTACATGATTCAGATTTGAGTGCTATTGGGAGAGCATTTCATGCTGCTATGGTATATATTTACTTAAATTTTGATGTATTTAAAAAATTGACACATGTATGTATAAATAATTTTAGTTACAATTTTGATATACATATATATATGGTCTTCAGAGTATTCTAGATAGTATGGAGCCATATGGAGATTTACAGACTCCTGGCGACCCTATGCATCATGACAGACATGTAAATTTATACATTTTTTAAAACTTAATTTTTTTATGATCATAAGTATTTAATTTATTATACATGTGTGTATGCATAACACATATAGTTCTTTTATTTCACCCAGAGATCAGGAGGAGGTGGACCATCATCAAGTCACGTATCAGGATATGGTCGTAGTTGAGCACACGTGTTATTTTATATATTTCATGTTTCACATATATATTCTAGACATTTCATATGTACATGTTATTTCAGACACATCTATTCTAGACATTTCATCTACATGTTATTTCAGACATATACATGTACATGTTATATGTTGGTATGTTATTTCATATTTTAGACATTACATATATACATGTTCATTTTAGTCATTCCATATATGTATGTATGTTATACATGTGAATGAGTTATTTCATATTTTAGACATTACATATATACATGTTTATTTTAGTCATTTTATATATGTATGTATGTTATACATGTGAATGAGTTATTTCATATTTTACACATTACATATATACATGTTCATATTAGTGAAATCATATATGTATGTATGTTATATATGTGAATGAGTTATTTCATATGTTAGACATTTCATATATACATGTTCATTTTAGTCATTTCATATATGTATGTATGTTATACATGTGAATGAGTTATTTTTATACATTTTATAACATGTTATGTCATTTACAACCTTAACTAATGTAATGGATCATTAAAATACATTTAAGTAATCTAAATAATGTCATGTCTTAAGTGGAGGTCATACATCAAAGCATACACATAAAAACATGCACATAACATATATATTAACACCATTGAACCATTTTAAACTACAATTAATTAATCTAAATAATTTTTTATGTAAGTAATTTAAAGTAATTTAAAAGGGGATGTCTGAAGGGGATGTCTTAAGAGGATATCTTAAGGGGAGTTCATACATCAAAACGTAAATCTATAACAACATACATAAAAGATATATAATAAACTCATTGAACCATTAAAATATAACTAACTAATCTAAACAATGTGATTTAAGTAATTTAAAGTAATTTTAAAAAGGGATATATTAAGGGGATGTCTTAAGGGGAGGTCATACATCAAAGCATACACATCAAAACATAAATCTATAAAAACATATATAAAAGCTATATAATAAACTCATTGAACCATTAAAATACAATTAACTAATCTAAAAAATGTCATTTAAGTAATTTAAAGTAATTTAAAAAAGGGATATCTTAAGGGGAGGTCATACATCAAAGAATACACATCAAAACATAAATCTATAACAACATACATAAAATCTATATATTAAAACCATCGAATCATCAAAATATGCATTATAAAAGAATACACGATTTACCAAGAATGCATAACTATAGAGTTCAAACTGTAGAGTTCAATAGCATATATCCAATATCCAATACAATAAATAAGAGTTCAAATTGTAGAGTTCAAATATGAAATTACGAGAGCTACAAAATAATTTTATCCTAAAGCTCCTAATACATATAGTCTGGATCCTCTCTGTCTTTTATTATCTCCAAATGTTTTTCATGTTCTTCAATAGGCAAACTCTACTTTTGATTGCCACGTCCTCTTTTTTGCAAAGTCTCAAACTACAACTTTGTTGCTATAACCAAGTGACTATAATACATAAATTTTTGGCTAAACATATATTCAATAAATTGAACACCATTTTTGTGTATCTTTACTTGCTGATAATATGTTCTTTCAATAAAAATTGAACCAATCAGATATGATTGTCCATCACCATCTACAATTTCTTCTGGCAATTTGTATTTTTCTTTCGTGCATCTTAGTAGATAATAATCTACACTTTCCACATTGTCAGGATCCGTAACCATAACAAAAATATCACCTATATACAAATCCAGATTCTATTAAATTCAAATCAAAAGTACAATAAATGAAATTTAAATTAAAAAATATGTATGTGCACGCACCTATAACAACTTAATCAGAAACACACTCATAATCAGCTTAATATATAGGATCATGAATGTTTATGTCAATGTAATCATCTTCATAAGGAGGCATTCTGATTAACTCCTTCATATCTTATCGTGAAACATATACATTTGCAATATTCTCACATTGACTCATTGGGTTGTTCTCAATGCAGTCAGCACAGAAACATGGTTTTTCTCTTACTTAAATCAATAGAGGCTTGTGTTGTCCGGTACTCATCAATTGATGTAAGCTTCTAATACCAAGAATCCTTAGACAATTTTAAGGATTAGATTGATCTATATCTGTTACAAATATGAAATGAAAGTTGTACATTTTTAGATCAATAATTATGATAACATAGATGAACACAAAATTATATTTTAATTTAGAATTTTCCAAAAAAATATAAATTACCTTTCACTTCCCAAAAATTATGTTTGTTGTATTTGGTGTCTCTAATAGAAAAATGATTTTGACACCATTCAACAATTTTCTTTGAATTCTCTATCATGTTACTTGTAAATTTTTGAATTATTAGTCTAAAGCAAATGGATCTAAGTTGAAATTATATTATTTGAAGTATCTGGATATATATATTTAACTATTATTCACACCATTTGTACCTGCAAGTTCATGTTGGTAAAGTGAATGCTTCACACATGCTCCTCCATCGTGCTCTCCTTTTCCATGTCCACTTTCAAAGAAGTTCCACAGAAACTTAACATTGCATCTAGCATGTTGTATAACTAGCCAATCAAAGGATTTTGTAGATTTGAATTGTCCTGCAAGATTAAGTTGTTGTATGAAAGATTATGATCATTTAATACTTTAACAAGTAATCAATGAGATTGAAGTGCATACACTTACCTGCATAACCATCAAATCAAATCTAGCATTATGAAGCCTTTATCCTGCGATTTGTAATATCTTCAAAATACATTATAAAACAATGAGCTACATAGCTCCTGTCATGAACCTTATCATCGCTAATATAGAAATAAACCTCCTTGATGATAATGTGTTTATTTGGATTGGTACATTATACCTCATCCAAATCAAATTGTGCATGTCTATAGGTCACTTGTACAAATATTGCAACTTGCTCAGAATGATAATATTGAGCTTGAAGCTCTGATTGAGGGGAGAATGTATAGTTTTAAAATAAATCTACAACTGAAAGAATATAGCTAGGTGGAAAAAAAATTTTGGAATTATGAAACTCTTTAGGTTTCCATTGTACACCATGACAATGCTAGATATGTGGTGTTAGGGATTTTTCTTGTATGAACCACAATGCTTGTAATGTCAATGTGAACCTTGTACCTTCTACTCCTGATTCAGAGACAAGAAAAGCCTAATTGCTAAGGACTGGATAAGGTCCTTCTTCATTTTTAAGCTCCACAAATACTCAGGCAGGTTTTACCTTTCAAGATGG
>MU224161.1:0-13264 GCA_018584345.1 Thuja plicata
CACAAAAGCCCTATGCAGGAAAAAATAACACAGAAAGTTGATGCGGTGCGAAGCGTAAGTAGGGAAATAGAAGAATGAGCAACCGAATCAATGAAAATAATAATGTCATAGCTGGAAACTTACAGTGTTGTGAGAGGTTTAACGAAAGGTGGAGCACTACTGTTCCATGGGAAAGAGGCACACCAAAGCTCCCTTACTCCCTCTCGGCGCAATTGAAAATAGAAATGACAACGTTTTCCCTTCTTTTTTTTTGCCTTATATCCCGTTAACGTCGCAATTGCGACGTTGTCGGGTTATAATTGAAAAAAAAAAGCCAAAAACACATAACATCTGCCCCCCGTTGCAAATTGCCATCGCAATTTCACCCCAAATGTATTAGTGACCTCAGCTGCTGATCTCCTATCTATGGAGACTAGGGTTTCTTTATTCTTTTTCCTAATTACCCTAGCCACTGGGCAATATTTTTTCGCTAACTCCTTAATAAGACCAATGTCAACATAGACGTCAGGCACAATTAATTTAGCCATATTCAAATCCCATGGATTGCAAATTGGGACTGGCTTGACCCTAATGTTCCAAAAATAATGAAATAAAGTACTACCAGAGTAGTCTGGGGTTACCGGATTTCTACATTGAGACCATTTGTCGCTCCATTCTTCCCAATCTGTGTTGTTTGTATTCAGAGTCCCAGGCAGCAACTCGACAAATTCTTCTGTATATTTCTTTGCTGTGAATTCCTTCTTCTTTCTAGACCCTTGTGAGGTAGTAGGAACAATAGCTTAACTCATCCTTCTTCTCTGAATTTTACTGTCTCAAACACAAAACTCCAAACCAATAAGCTTCTTACTCTTTGCAGAAAAACTCTGAATGCATAAATGAGAGCAGTACAGAATCAGACTCAATCATTTACACTTATAGCCATTAAGAACTACGTCTTGTCAACTTGAAAGCCAAATTCCTGCACTTGAACTATCATGAAGATTTCATTCTGTCATTAATGCTGCCATCAACTTGCACTATTTGATCCTAGCTGGAAGAGAGTCTACGCTTTTTTCCATCTAGCACTCGTCAGCCTGAAACTATCCAACACACTGCACTTTATTTACTTTTGGAAAGATCCTTGCGAGTGAGCGACGCACCCTTTTTATTCAACTGGTCGCATACTCGCCATCCATCTTCACTCCACTTTTCACCTTCTGCGAGTGAGCGATGACCTAGTTCTTGAACTTCATCTTATGTCTGTTGCATACTCGCTATCTTTCTATGATTTGCTTTTGGGTTCATGCGAGTGAGCGATGTTTCCTTCACCTTTAACCTGTCGCACCCTCGCTAGTTAACATTTCATGTCACCTGAGTCTTGGCGACTAAGCGACTATGCATCTTATCTTTTAGCTATTCCATAATCACACACTCGCTGGCTGTTTAAACTATAACTTTTGGATCTGAGCGGGTGAGCGATGTTCATTTCTTTACCACATGCTTTATCTAGTCGCTCACTCGCACTATAGAATACTCCAGCTTTCACCTTATGCATGAGTGAGCGATGGCATCTGTTCTTTGCTCAGTCGCAAACTCGCGAGCTTGAAAACTTCAGTTTATCACTGATTGCGAGTGCGCGACTGTGTACCTTCTTTCTTTAGTCTCCTACTCGCGAGCTCTTTTCTTTTCATCTTTGTTGATTGGTGAGTGAGCGATGTCTTTCCTCTTTTAACTCATCGCACACTCGCGGGTTTACTTTTGATCACCTCAAAGCATCAGCGAGTGAGCAAGGCGATGAATGGTCCCTCAGTCGCTGAGTCGCAGACTTTTAAGAATCTTGAAAAATGCTTCTGCGACTGAGCGATGAATCTTCACATTGGTACTTCATACCTTTGTCGCGCACTCATACTACAAAATACAAGTGAGTTAAAACCTAAGTGAGTGGGTGACCTCTAGAACATGACCTCGTCACGCAGTCACTGACTGATGACATTGACATAAAACTTGATGCGGGTATGCGACTATTTCATTTTTTAACAAGACTCGCTCGGTCGCGAAGCGTGATATAGACAGCATAACTTTACAGCGACTGTGCGACATACAAACTTTTAACCCGTCACTGACTCGCTGTTTCAATATTTCATTCAGTTAACTCTTTGTGAGTGAGCGATAAATTTAACCATTTTTAGCCCGCTCAATTGCTAACTTACAACTCGACTTTCACAAGACATCACGATTGCGAGATTTACATTTTAAAACATTGAACCCGCTCACTCGCACACAAATAATAACTTGACATAAGCTCATCGCGATTGCACGATTCTCTTTCACTGATGGCTCGTTGCCCACTCGCACAAGTTAGAGACACGTTAAAAAGACCGATGCGACAAAGCGACCACACTTAAATAGGACTTCAAAAGAGATTTTGACTTCTTTTGCTCGGCAAAGCACAGGATTTTAAACCAAGAAAGCCCGGGAAAAGTGAAGGCTAAGAAATTTCAAAGAAAACAAATGCAGTGCTAACAGGGAGTATGTCCCAAATTGGCCTATTTCTCACAATTGGGCTGATTTCTTCTTTTTTTATTACATTACTATCACCAGAGTATCTGGTTGTACTCAGCCTCCTCACATTCTTCCTAAATTTGTTCCTCCCAAGATTGCTTTCTTAGAATTTGTATGGAAAATTACTTGGTTAGATAAGGAATTTCTAGAGGGGCACAAGAAGGGAACTTTTATCCCGAGGTTATGGGTGGGTTTTGATTTCTCCATTGGGAAAAAATATTTGATGTGATAAATGATTTCTTAAAACAATACAGAATGTCTACAGTGATTGCCAGATTCTCTGATCTTGAGAACTTTGTGCAGACAACCCTCAAAAGGATGACTCCTTGGCAAAAAATTAGAGACCATGAGCCATTGGATGATGAGGATGTTGTGAGGAACAAATTGAATAAACAGGAATTTCAGGATAGGAGACGGAAGTGGAAAGACCTCCTAAGAGTAGAATCTGAATGGAAAGAATCAGATAACTCATTCTCTAGTTTTTTCCCTAATCTCCCATATTTCCAAAGGATAGAGCAAATGCTAAAATCCTATGAAACTTTAATGTCACAAGTAGCCCAATTCAGTGCTGAAGATGCACAATCTAAAGGGTCCCTAGTTCTAATTGCACTACATGATCAAGAGCACCAAGAAGAACAAGAGGAGGAACATCAAAAGGAAGAACAACATGAAGAAGAAGAGGCAAGAGAAGAAGCCGGTGAAGAGGCCACTTCAGCTAGAGAGCCACCAAGAAAGAAACGGAAGAAAGAGCATAAAATGGTGCAAGATATGAAAAGCATGGAAAAAGCCATGATATCAGAGCATGGTAAATACTTTAGAAAATTGAAAAGGCAACTGTAGAAGGAGCCTAAGGCTGAGGGTCAAGGAGACAATCAAATGGTGTTGTTTGAAAAAGATGACAAGAGGGTCATGATGGAAAATGAATTCATGAAGGATGATGAGTTCATAAAGTCTCAAGAGTTCAAGACCTTCTTGGTTAAATTGAAACAGAAGAATTTGAGACAAGAGATAACTGCACAAGAAGAGAATGCAGATAAAAATGAGGAAATTGTACAAACACTCTAGGATTATGATCCTGAGACTGAACAGATTACTGTGGAACAAGCCAAGTTGCTGGTACAGAATAGTGGTGTGATGCTGATGCCTAGTTGGGACCTACAATCCACTTTCATTATTGATCATATTAGGAGGCAGGAAGATCCTCTTCTTAATACAGAATTTGAAATGGATGAAGTTTTAAAAGGATCAGGATTTGCTCCTAAATCCAAAACCCTAGCAATATGGTCACTGGCTCCTGCTACACATAAGCCCTTGGTCATGACTATCAGAGAGGAGAAAAGGGTAGACAGGATGATATGGAATTTGCAAAATACTTCAGATACTGAGATAGCTCAGTTAATGACACAAGTTTCATTTATGAACTTGGCAAAAGTTGATGACCTATCAAAGAGGTATGAGACAACTTTTGGCCAAATGATGGCCCTGGCAAAGAAACATGAAGAAGTGGTGGTCCAGAACCACACATTAGAAGAAGAAATTGCCAAATTAAGAGAAGAATTAATAGAAAGTAAAAGGGAAAAAACTCCAACCCTTGAGGAGGTAGCCAAAGTTATGACAGATGTTGTCAAAGGAGTTAACGAAGACTCTGCATTGGCAGAAACATAATCAAAAGATGTATCACAGGAACAGGGCATGAATATTGTGTCTGTCATTTTATTCATATTGCATCACAGAATTGAAGTCTTGAAACAAAAAATTGACATAGTTTATACACTATATGGATCATTACAAGAAGCCTCAAAGATAGCTGCGAAAGCTATGGTTTTCTTAGAGCCTGCTTTCAAATTATGGTCAGGGAAGGAAAGAATTTTGGATAAGCTAAAAATGTCTATGTTGTACAGTGATGACTTCCCAGATAAAGTAACAGACACCATTGATATGGTCAGTAAGCTAAATGATACTTTTGCCTTTTTTAATGGCAAATCTGATCTGATAGACAGTAAGTTGCAACTGTTTGATGATCAATGTCCACCATTGATCCCAAAAATTTATGAGGAGACAGGTGTTTTGAAAGTACAATCAGATTGGGTAGCTTGTTTCGATGCTATACTAGGAAATCAGGATATAAAGCAACACTTAGAAAAGGACACGAATGCAGAATATTGCATTGAGATGATTGATAGCCTTTTTAAAGTTGAAAGAGATATGGCCAGATTTGTATCTGAGGCTAGAACTGCCATGAATGCCAGGTGGGTAGAAGTTGTTTCTAAGCTGGAAGAAGAAAAGGCTTTTGATTGGCCCACTGCCAAAGAAGTAAACAGGTGGGAGGCAAAGCTGAAAGGATGAAGAGGACATTTTCAAAAACAAAAATAAACCTTGTTCAGGCTTTGCAAATAAGCTGCCACCCGTGTTCGGTTACAAAATTTTGTTTCTAGTCTGTTGCAAAGGTGTTGCAAAAGATTTTTGTAAATTTTCCCAGTATGTCAGTAGCTTGTTGCATCCTTAGTTATAAAAGGATTCTAAGACTACTGGGAAATGATAGCCATTTCAATTTTGAGAATACAAATATAATTGTAAACTCTGGTTTGAGACCAATATAGTAGGTTTTTGGAGAAATATTTGTTCAATGTAGCAAGCGATTTTGATTTTTGAATAAAATCCAGTTCACAGTTTCTGAAGAATATATTGAGTATTGTGTCTTCATTTTAGTGTTTTGAAATTTGTTTAAATTGAATGTTTTAGGAATGTTCAATTTATATATTTGTCAGGCAGATTATGAAATACTTCTAGGATTCTTTCAAGGAAAGACTAAAATGCCTTAGGAATGTTTCAATAAGATTCAGGGTATAAAATGAATTTGATGAGTTAACTTGATTAAGTGTATTGAGATAGATGTACAAGGTATATCTATGTTTATGTTAGATGTTGTAATTGCCTTAAGTTTTGTCCATGATCAAGCTGGTTAAAATTGTTCATAAGTGACTCCATGCCCTAGGATTGAGCACTGGTCTATTTCCATTTAATCAAATGACTATCATTATTAAAATTAATCTTTACTTTCAGTCTGGTCTGTTTTAAATAAAAGTTACAGTGATCAACCCCTGTAATTTCATCCACAGTTAATTAGAATAATTCAGTAATTTCATTATTCTAAGTTTGAAGGGTAATCCCGCCCGAGTTAGTGGAGCTCAAAGTGTGGGAGGTTTCAAAACCTTGTGTCTATTGTTCTACTTCTTTGCTTGGTCAGTGTCTGGGATAAATAGAGTGAGCCCTCTGAGGAATATTTTCACATCAACAAGAAAAAGAACCAACAAGTTCCAAGTGTGAAAACTCTGTAAGGTAACTGGACCAACTATAGGGTCAAGACTGCCCTCTTCTGCTTCTGGCTCTACAAAACCAAGGTGGGTACACCTAATCCAGACTAAACTCAACTCATTACCACACCTTCTACTTCTGGATTTAAACAACATATAAATGGTAAGTAAGTAGTAAATGCCAACCTAGCATTCAGTGACTCTCCACTACCATGGGTGGAATAAATAGGACAAGACCTCAAAAGGTAAAGAATTTTGTACTAAGATTGATTTATATTTGTGGGATAGGACATAGCTAAACCATCAAAATTTATATCTCCATAGAAAATACTTGTTTTAGATCAGTTCCTTATCCATTGGGCTAAAACCTACATACAATACTAAAACTAGAACACCTTAAAGGCTAAGATTCAAAGCCATAAACATAAGAAATATTAGATTGCTCACTATAGGTTCGTTAAATAGATATCCAGATTGAATTAATGTAGTATTCAAAGGAGTTTAGTTTTATTCTCAATAAAATACCAATGAAATACACATATGCATAAGCAGAACTCACACAGTAAGCCATAAAACTTACAACTCAATAGATACCATACAGGAAAGACTCAAATCTGAAACAACTCATGTTAAGTATAATGAAAACTAGTTCTTGAATCAATATTAAAAGGAAATATGCAATAAGACAATATGCAAAAGATCATCAGCTTTCTATTCTATCTTGACATAAATCTAAAATACATCAGCTATCTCCTAGACTAGAAACAAGTATTAGTCTAATGCTTTTTACTTTCCCAATTCTCCAGCCCTTTATAAATGGTCTTGCATATTATTTTATAGGAACAAGAATGCTACAAGCTTCAGACCATTTAGGGTTAGGGTTTACAACCAATCAAATATAAAATTCAATTCTGATGTCAAGTTGAAACCCTGAATTCATCTCTTCAATCTGTGCCATCTAATCTGCAATTAATTCTTCAATCCATGGATGTGAGTCTTGTACTCTGAAAGGAAAGAATTTCCATGGCACAACTCTGAAAGTAGCCTCATAAATATAGAAAATGACCAGGTAGCTCTGGATGCATTCACCTCTGATTATAAAACTCTTTCTGTTAAGTCTGGACATAAATGCATCTCCGCATATCAAATTTTCATCAGTTCGGTCTTCAATAGTTGTGCAGAGCCACCCAAATGATCAAGTCAGGTCATTAATGTCTCTGAGAAGAAATATATTTTGATCTTTATGAAACCCTCTATGAATACATTTGAATATTTAAAATTTTGTTACAATGACTACAGGTGGCACAGAAAATGAATCTGACGATTGGGATTGAAACCTTTACCAACTTTAAAATCGAATCGTTGATCTTCTTTAAGTTACCTAGTCACAAGAATCTAATTTTCCACACATCGCATAGGCGTAATTGCTTAATAATTAAAAATCAAACAACTTTGATATAAGCCTTTGCACCTACCACACGATCTCTTTTCAACTTGTCTGTTCTTTAACCTTTCTCTGTCCTCGGGCATAACTTAACTTTAACCCTGATCAACTGATTTGCTTCATGTCTCCAAGTCGCTACACTTTTTCATTGACCATGGTCTCATCACGAGACTCAGTAACAAGCATTAGATCTTCATCTAATCAGACGAATCTTGGAAAGTCTCCCAATCAAAAGAGAATATTTGATATCATCCAGAGATCAGGCGACAAAGAAAAACTCATAGTCACCAGTGAAAATGGAATATTCTATCTCGTTAAGAAATTTGGTGACTGAGTAAACAAAGTACGGGCCCACCACTGCCAGATGTCAGTGTGACTCACTACCTTGGCTTATAGATGTTGATCACCCTATCTATGAGGCATTTAAAATAGTTGTTCGGTTAATTGCCACCTGCATAGTCATTACCTTACCCTTCTGACTTGGTCATAACCCAAAAACAAACTCTGGTTACACATTTCCCTTTTGTCTCTTGATCGCCATATTTTTCAACTTAACCCTAGTCTCATCACGAGACTCAGTGACTAATAAGACCAACTGAAATTCATCCGGGCTGGCCAGGAACACATGGCACACTGTCGTAATGCCTTATCTGTTAAATAATTTCATCTTTTCCTTTAAGGCATTATGCCACTCGTCAGATTTGATCAACATGCTCGAACCTTAACTGGTCTTCAATCTGCAACCCTAACTTTGACTTGACCACCTCTAACCTTGGTCCATCCAGCAATCAAGTGACTGTGAAATATTGTTGTCAGGAGATAAATTTCTAACCCTGGGTCAAATCATGAGACCTCCCGACCAACACTTAACACTTAAACCCGACATCCAACCCTACTCACATAAGGAGATAACATGACTGAAATTCTCAAAGTCGCCAGACAAATTCATTAACTCGGGTTATATTTGGAGATCTAGTGACCACCATAGGATCATCACTTCATCGAACGATAGTCGCTAAGTTGCATGATCATAAAAGAATATTATGTTTCGTTAAGAGATTACCTGACCAAAGGAAATCGCTAAGTCGCAAGAGATAAAGGAATATTCGGGAAACATTAGGAGATCTCGGGACTAGCATGGAAAATAAATGTGCACATGGATTAAGTGACACTTAAGTGGCAAGGAAAAGGTTATTTCAAATTAGAATTTGGCTGAGACAATTAGGGTTTTTCATGATTTTGAACATAATAAGACTTAGGGTTTAAGGCCAGAGACCAAAAATAAATTGTAGAGACCAGGAAAAGAAACATGGAACCATAAAATTTTACAAGTGCTAATAGTGGCTCTAACTGGGATGTATGCCTCTTGTAGGCATAACAAGGATTCAAAATTACTGGGAGAAGCAGACCAGCTACAGGAAAGGAAACCTAACCTAAAATAGAAAGTAGGAAACGATAGAAGGGAGACTTACTTGTACCAGTAGAGAGAAAACTTCTGCAACTTATTCTCTGATCTGAATGAAATCAAATAAACTCTGGTGGCCCAAAGCCACCACAAAATTCTTGATCCAGCTTGCCTCTATCAAAAACAAAATTTTCTGCTCCCTGCACTGAAAGCAAGCTGAGACAAATTCTTTCATCTGCCTGACTAGAAAAACTAACACTTTCCATCAGCTCACCATAAAAAATATAAACCCCTTCACTATTTGAGCTAAAAATAAAATCAGACATATGAAAAACATATGGCATATGTATGTTTCTCTCATTAGATTAGAAATCACTGAGGGAACTGCAACATGTATCATCTTCAATCTCTAAGCCACATCTGGGAGACTCACCGTCCCACTGAAAAGAAAAGCACTCAAAATTTGTCACATTGTTGGGGTTGATTTTATTGCATCTATTCACATGAGTAATTTGCGTATCACAAGAAAAAGCATACTGATTTTCATGCAAAATCTGAAGACATTCATCACTTGGGATCTCATCTTCAAAAACAGGAGCATCCTGGATCCTGTCAGCATTAGACAAAACCAAAAATTGATGGTGGGTGGGAGGGAAAAGATCAATACATTCACCATCTGCACATGCAACTTGGACCACTGAAGGACCATCCTTTAATGGTTTAATGGAAAACTCAGAATCAAAAAAAGATTCCAAATCCACACAACTTTCCCAATCAGTACTCAAAATTATATCAGGGGTCGCCTCATCACTTCAAACTGAACAAATATTGATGACTTCATCATTCGATATGTCATATTGAACCTGGTTATAATCTAATAATGCAGAAGCAATAGAAGAATCAAAACCACACATGTCAAAGTCAGATCCTACTGACTCATTCTTTCAGTCAAAATCAATGTGTGTTGGGTGTGAGAACTCAGAACCATCCCTCCCTGAATATCTAAGATATTCACAAGACAAAGAATCTAAAATTTGTTCACTATGAAGTGAACCACTGTCCTCAACATCACCCTCCTCTGATAAGCAGTCATCAGCAACATTTCACTTATCTAATTTTCTTCTTCTTGCTGACTACATAAATCTTCTGCCCCATACTAAGAAAGAGCACCACTTTCATGATTATAAGAAAGAGTGTCAACACTAGACGCATCTCCTTCATAAGTCCTATCATTCTCAATAACATCACTACTAGATACAACCCCAAATGTATCTTCCAATTCATGATCTACATCATTATTTAGCCAATCCCTAATATGCACATAACGCTCTTCCCACAAGGAGGCTGGCCAATGGGTTGATTCAGGGAAACAAAGTTCCAAAAATAAACCAATAAAAATAGACCCTAAAAACTCAATGCCCCCTGGAAGCTTATCATATGCATCACAAAAACTTTTATAAAATAAAAGTATTGATAGTTCCCCTCTCCCTCCTACCTTCAATCTCATCCATATTAGGCAATTCCTAAGGATGCTTTGGTATAATAATTCAGACTCCTCCTCAAACTTACCCATTTAATTTAACGCAATACTTCCATATGATTTTGCAAAAATTCAACTAAAAATTTGAAGTATGCAAATCTCTCTTCACACCTTATTCCTTCACTTTAGTGCTTTGATCACTTAATAAGGAAAGCTTTAGAACTTTGAGAAATACCTCGCTATATTGGACTAGCTGCAAAATATGTGATCTGGAGTCACCTTAAAATCACCCTTTCAGAACTCGTAGAGCTACCACTCCTTTTGCAGAGGAAAATATTTGCAATTAGCTGAGACCTTCTTTCCTAGCTCTGACCTTCTTCAAATCAGCAAACTCACAACACACCCCAATATAGGGTCATCTAATGATTCCTCTCTTGACTTAACATTATAAGTTACATGAGTCAAAAATTATGCTGCATCTGCCACTACACATCCACCTCTTCTTTGTAGTCTTTCTTCAAATGTGCACACTAGTGCAAATCAGAGAACTCAGAGTCACCACTCACCATATGTGAGTCTGTATAGATATTATCTTTGAGGAACTTTGACTTTCAGACACTTTGTAATGACAAATAGAAGATTTGACTCACTTTACAAAACATGAGGAATATGTTCTTTGTAGCACATGATTCTATAACTGTCTTGTTAGTGACTCCCCAGTAGAGTCGCCAATTTGTTGGTGTTTGAAAACATTTATGCTAACTTGAGCAACCAATATACCTCAAGACTGATGTTAGGAGTGGTTAGTTCCAAGTGTGAAAGCTCTCTAAGGTAACTGGACCAACTATAGGGTCAAGACTGCCCTCTTCTGCTTCTGGCTCTACAAAACCAAGGCGGGCACACCTAATCCAGACTAAATTCAACTCTTTACCACACCTACTTCTAGATTAAACAACATATAAATGGTAAGTAAGAATTAAATGCCAACCTAGAATTCAGTGACTCTCCACTACCGTGGGTGGAATAAATAGGACAACACCTCAAAAGGTAAAGAATTTTGTACTAAGATTGATTTATACTTGTGGGATAGGACATAGCCAAACCATCCAAATTTATATCTCCACAAAAAATACTTGCTTTAGATCAGTGCCTTATCCATTGGGCTAAAACCTACATACAATACTAAAATTGGAACACCTTAAAGGCTAAGATTCAAAGCCATAAATATAAGAAATATCAGATTGCTCACTACAGGATCCTTACATAGATATCCAGACTGAATTAATGTAGTATTCAAAGGATTTAAGTTTGATTCTCAATCAAATACTAATGAAATACAC
This sequence comes from Thuja plicata, assembly GCA_018584345.1. Classification (NCBI taxonomy): domain Eukaryota; kingdom Viridiplantae; phylum Streptophyta; class Pinopsida; order Cupressales; family Cupressaceae; genus Thuja; species Thuja plicata. The sequence continues at coordinate 11,525 of MU224161.1, forward strand.
ATATGCATAAGCAGAACTCGCACAGTAAGCCAGAAAACTTATAATTCAACAGATAACATACATGAGAGACTCAAATATGAAACAACTCATATTAAGTATAATGAAAACTAGTTCTTGAATCAATATGACAAGGAAATATGCAATAATACAATATGCAAAAGATCATCAGCTTTCTATTCTATCTTGACATAAATCTAAAATACATCTGCTATCTCCTAGACTAGAAACAAGTATTAGCCTAATGATTTTTACTTTCCCAATTCTCCAGCCCTTTATAAATGGTCTTGAGTATTCTTTTATAGGAACAAGAATGCTACAAGCTTCAGACCATTTAGGGTTAGGGTTTATAACCAATCAAATATAAAATTCAATTATGATGTCAAGTTGAAACCCTGAATTCATCTCTTCAATATGTGCAATCTAATCTGCAATTAATTCTTCAATCCATGGATGTGAGTCTTGTGCTCTGAAAGGCAAGAATTTCCATGGCACAACTCTGAAAGTAGCCTCAAAAATGCATAAAATGACCAAGAAAATTTGTATGCATTCACCTCTAATTATAAAACTCTTTCTGTTAAGTCTGGACATAAATGCATCTCCGCTTATCAGATTTTCATCAGTTCGGTCTTCAACAGCTATGCAGAGCCGCCCAAAAGATCAAGTCAGGTCATTAATGTCTCTGAGAACAAATATATGTTGATCTTTATGAAACCCTCTGTGAATACATTTGAATATTTAAAATTTTGTTACAATGGCTACAGGTGGCATAGAAAATGAATCTGACAATTGGGATTGAAACCTTTACCAACTTTAAAACCGAACCGTCGATCTTCTTTAAGTTACCTGGGTACAAGAATCCAATCTGCCATGCGTCACATAGGCGTAATCACTTAATGATTAAAAATTGAGCATCTTTGATATAAGCCTTTGTGCCTACCACACGATCTTTTTTCAACTTGTCTGTTCTTTAACCTTTCTCTGTCCCTGGGCATAACTTAACTTTAACCCTGATCAACTGATTTGCCTCATGTCTCCAAGTCGATACACTTTTTCATTGACCATGGTCTCATCACGAGACTCAGCAACAAGAATTAGATCTTCATCTAATCAGACAGCTCTTGGAAAGTCTCCTGATCAAAAAAGAATATTCGATATCATCCAGAGATCAGGCGAAAAAGCAAAACTCATAGTCGCCAGTGAAAATAGAATATTTTGTCTCGTTAAGAGATTTGGCAACTAAGTAAACAAAACATGGGCCCACCACTGCCAAATGTCAGCGTGACTCACTGCCTTGGCCAACAGATGTCCATCACCCTATCTATAAGGCATTTAAAATAGTTTTTCGATCAACTGCCACCTGCATAATCATTACCTTACCCTTCTGACTTGGTCATAACCCGACAATAAACTCTGGTTACACATTTCCCTCTTGTCTCTTGATCACTAGATTTTTCAACTTAACCCTGGTCTCATCATGAGACTCAGTGACTGAAAAGACAAACTGAAATGCATCCGGGCCCGCCAGGAACACGTGGCACACTGTTACAATGCCTTATCTGTTAAATAACTTCATCTTTGCCTTTAAGGCATTATGCCACCTGTCAGATCTGATCAACTGTTAGAGTAAAAAGGTATCTTATGTTCACTTATTAATTAAATCATTATTGATTTAATTGATTAAAGTCACCTCTTTACTTCTTATTCACTTAAGCTAAACTTTAGGCATGCAATAATTAAATC
>MU224161.1:17242-32481 GCA_018584345.1 Thuja plicata
TAATATTGAATATTAAATTTCATATGATTAATAATAATATAACATATATAATATATTATTATTAATCAACATGTATTATATATATTCTAATGATCATACGACTGAAGCTACAAACATTAACAGGACCGAATAAGGATATGACTGATTACATGTTGAAGATCCACAAGACATCAATGGAGAAGAAATTGATGGAGGACCTACTGCAAAATATTGCTATAGTGAAGGTAACTCTTTCTAAGTTATGCTCCAAAGTTCAAGAACATTTGTAGTCCATCACTTCATTATTTCAAAAGTTTTTATTCTTTCTACATTCACCGAGGATATTAAGAGGAAAGAGGCAGAAACTAAGAAAGATTTGACTGAGAAGCTTGCTAAGATAACTACTGAGCCTGAAGAATTCTAGACAATATACTCAAAGATACAGGAACTCATGGGAGTTCAGCTCTCATTGAGACAAGAAGAGGACAATCTAAGACTAGAATTACTTGAGCTGCAAGCACTAGTCATTCCCTACATGTAATCAATGCAATCACACCTGAAGAAAAGCAAGGAATTGGCAATTTTTCTAGAGGTTAGCACCCTGGACACTATAGTTGATCTATTGGCAGATATAACTGAGCATATAGTGATATTGCAGAATCTCTAAGACACTTGGGAGACTGTACTAGCTAGATTGCAGCATAGGTATAAACATATTTTTTATATTTAAGTTTTTTTTGAAAAGGAGAAATAAAAAAGAAAAGAGTATAAAGAGTAACATCCAAGGGGGAGTTACTAATTTTTTGATGACTTTGAAGTTTTTGTCAAAATGCTCAACTAATGTCAAAGGGGGATATAGTTATCTCCATAGGATATTTTATTGTCATTAGTTTAGACAAAGTCATAAGAATCAGAAGATATAATTGGTGGAAGACAGAAAAGAAAATATGTGAGTAGTCGGTAATGTACACCAACCAAGGCAGTTAAGTTGGTAAAGCACAGACACTATACCAAGAGCACACAGTTTATCAAACACTGAGAGCATAGACAGTACACCAAGTTGACAATTACCGAGTACTGAAGAGCAAGTTAACTAAGTGAAGATAAGTTACTCTACTGAGTTACTTAATGGATTTTAAAGAGATAAGGATACATTTAATACATTGATACTATATTAATTGTAATCATACATAGAATGATGATTAGTTTGTTAACGATCAATGATCGAAATAAACCAAAGAGAAGATCTAAGAAGAAGATGAAGCAGTTAATCAAAGATTACTATTTCCAAGAAATACACCAAGTACCAAGGTAAAAGTGACACAGTCACCAAGCGGAAAAGTAGATCTAATGGTTGAAATAATTTATCAGCATCCTAACACATAATATTAAGAGGCAATAGATCTTATACTTAAAGGATGATTTATAGAGCAGAAGAAAAAAAGAGATAGAGATGATAGAGGAGAAAGTGACATAGTACAGAGAAGGTTGTTATTGAAGAATAGAAATCAAAGCAGAGAGCACCAAGTTAATATCTTTCTATAGCAAAGAAATACCGAGCAGTGTTATAGATTGAATTGGGTAACACAAGTATTTCAAAGCACAGAGTCTGATCAACATTTGTATTTGATGCATTATAGAAGATATTTGTAAGTTGTCGATGCTATTGTATTGAGAGCTACAAATCCCAATACTGGGTAGATCTTAACTGATCTGATTTATGTAAAAACTTTAACAGGGTACATCTCTAAGTGTAGAGATTGTAAAATCCTCTAGCTAGGTAGACTTAAAAATTCTTTGTATACTCTTAACCAAGTAAGATATCAAAATGGTTGAACTATGTAAGCTCTAACCAAGCACCCTTTATACTGCAATTAATGAAGGTTGTGGGTGTCATCCCCACTGCATTTTTGTCCTCTAACCAAGGATTTCTACATAAACAAAATTATGGAGTTACGAGTTCATTTACTTGAAGGTTTTCATGTTATGTTTTATGTTTTATTTCAAGTTATTGAATTCGGTAATCAACAAGTAGCAGCAATATATAGTTTTAGTTACAAAAATCTTATTGGTACTGATTCACCTCTCCCCTCTCATTCCCAACTTTCCATAAATCATTCCAACATTGGTGTGACCTATTTTAAATTGTCTTTGGTTGACATGGTTGATGGCATCAAGTAGTATAAGAAGAGTGAGAATTTTAGTTTTTTGTGTGGATGATATGTATCTTATGTGTTTCTTGTATGTAAAGTGATTGTGAATCTATTTTTAGGAGATCTATGTGTTGATGATCATGTGTGCGGATGCAATCGGTAGCAGACTGATATACCATTTGTATTGCAAAGTGTCAGTTATAGTGATCTCAGTTGTGGATTCAATCTCTTTTCATATATTCTGATAGGCTTGTAAAAATTACATTAACTGGTGTCACCCTAATAGGTATTTCATTTAATGAGAATTATCTTCTCTTTGGTTTCTCCCAATTTGGGTTTCCACATAAATTCTGGTGATCTGTATGTCATTGTTTCTGTGCTTTCATGTTAACATTTACTATGAATGTTTAATGTGCTTAACTGATAGATCAGAATTTTTTATTGTTGTTGTTTAAGTTTATGGATATAGAAAACATTGTATAAAGTCTATGAGATTAACTGATTCACCCTCCTCTTATTTATCCGGCATGTTCAACAATTTTTACATTATTATCCAAGATTAAGGCATGTATTTGACAATGCATTAGTGGATACTGAGCAAAAAAATGGTGGCTGAGAGAGAGAGAGAGAGAGAGAGAGAGAGAGAGAGAGAGAGAGAGAGAGAGANAAAAAAATGGTGGCTGAGAGAGAGAGAGAGAGAGAGAGAGAGAGAGAGAGAGAGAGAGAGAGAGTCGATGAAATTGACATCCATGATGATTTTGAAGATGGTTATGTTCAGGCACAAGAAGACAACAATCTAGAGTTAGATGATGTTATGGAAGGCAACAATATGGATGGTATAGAAAATGATGATCCAAATACATCTAGTAGCAATATAGATTGTCTACAGTGAAATTTTAATGATGATGAAGATGATGCAAGTCAAGATAAGGATGATGATAATATTAAATAATTAAAATAACATATGCACATGGACAATTATACAATGGATGACATTGTAGTAGATGATAATGTTAATGACCAAGACTTCTATTTTTTTTGAATTATTTGCAATGTTTAAAAAATGATAATTCTTATGACCTAAACTTTAAATGCTTCACTAATATTATTTGTATCAATACAAATTACCCATTGCAATATCATTAAATTGTTCAATATCTGGTATAAATTATTGGTAGTGTATACGATGAAAACCTACCTAGGTAGAACAAGCTCAAGCATGCAAACATTAGAGATAAAAAAACATACAAGCTACATTAACGTATCAAAAACTTAGTTCCTACACACAAGCTTTGAACATGTCCTCTGATGAACCAAACAAGTGCACCCAAGCCTTGTTGATTTTCTCTTTGATTGAATGACAAAGGACAAATGCAAACTAGTGTGAAAACTAAAATGGAAGGATATTGAATAAACTCAAGAACTAGTTTTGGAGAACTAGTCTCAAGCATTCAATGCATGAAAAGGAAGTAGGAATTCAAAATAAATACAAGATCCTAGTATTGAATGCAAACTAAGAATGCAACTACCATGATTCAAATGCAACAACTACCAAACTAGGTTAGTATGAAATCTCTAAATGCATTCAAAACAATTCTAAACATAAACTAGCATGATAACTCTAATGCAAGAATGATGGATCATTTACTCTTGGCAAGGATCCTATTTAAAGGGTTTTGGAGGACTTGGATGAGATGGATCATATGTTGCATCCACATATGTGCCACATGAGGGACATATAAGCCATGCACGAGTCCAAGCTTGCTGACACATGTGTGAGAAACTTGAGATGTGATGGTTCAATGTGTACTTCAAGTACACATGTAAGAGATCTTTTCATAAATTTCATAGACTTGGTCCAATGAAGCATTTTTGGCAAGTGTAAGAAAGTGTCATCAAGGTTGTAAGAAACCTTGTTTACATATTTTTAGAATTCTTTGAAAAGGTAATTTTTGAAAATTTGCTCACACGCGTGAGAGCAAATAATTAGGACTAATGAGTGTAGTTATCATAAAAAGGCCTTAATTAATTAGCAATTAGGTCTATTTGTTAACAATGATGTGTAATAGGGTAGGATCTAGGTCTAGATTTAGGATTAATCCAAATTAAATTTAGAAAAATCATGGTTTAGCATAATATTAGAATGCGAGGAGAATAAATAAATTGAAATTTTATTTAAAGGGGTAAATTAATAAAGGAAAGGTATTAAATATAATTTAATACACTTAAGAGGGAGGTATTTAAATTAAATTTGAATATTATAGAAGATGAACCAAATCTAATTAAATAGGTGGAAGAATATAATTAATATAATTAATTAAATAACTATAATGTTAAGGGACGATTTTAGGCGTCTATAGATAGAAAAAATTAGGATTACTTGGATGTTTCTTCCATTCATTTTGTATCAACATATGTCTGTGAAGGCACAAAAGCTAATAAAATATTAAAGCATGTAGCTCAAAATTATTTAAATAAGCAACTTTGCTAACTTCATTATTTTTAAATAATTTTAATTTTTATGTTGAACATAATTTTGAACATGTAACTGAAACCATCCATAGTAAATATTTTATAGAAGACATCAACTTATTCTTTTCCTAACTGGAATCAGAATAGTCTCTACCTCTTTTCCTACTTATATTTCTCCTATATTTCTTAATTCTCCTATTTTGACTTCTCCTACTTCTATTAAATGATTGAATATAAGTTTTAACGGTATTAGATGACCAGTGCCTTTTCTTTTCTTGAGAAAAAGAGACAAGTCCTGGTGAAATTCTAATGTAATACTTCTACAACAAAATTTTTAAATCTATTGCTTATGTAAATATATCCATTGCTTAGTTCTTTAAACAATATTAAATTGTCTCTAGTACTATAGCTTATCTTACTTGAATTTAATCTCTTCTTGAGAGGAACAATTAAACGAGCTATATAATGAGATTATCTTTAAATGATCTGAGATATACTTGATATTCAAACTGAAATAGCATAAAAATATTTATCATGCAAGAACATAAAGAGTCCTTAATTGAACTAAAATCACAGAGAATTGAATTCATAAGAAGATGATCCATTGCCTCAAATTTATTAGAAGAAGCACTAGTATTGTATTTTTTATATCATATTGTTTCAATATTACATGTAGACATATAACATAAACATTCTAATTATCACTACTATTTTATTTGAATCACTATAATGAATCTAAAAGGATTTAATCTCTTCTTTGAAGAATACTAGTAAACACATTATACATTTATGAAAATTATCATGAAGACAAATTTGGCTATTCTAAATTTAAAAAACATATGCAATAGAAGGAAAATGGAGTAGCATACAATCTGAAAATGATATTTTCAATTAATTTCTTCAAAAATATTCATGCATTTCATTTAATACAAGAATCTGTCATTTCTATCTCTACAAAAAGACCTATTACATAAATTATTCCACTTGTCACCGTACAAAGAATTTTTAGAACCCGTAAGATTGGCCTTGGTATTATTTTATAGACACAAGGAATGCATCAAGAAACATGTCATATCCCATATATGGTGTTACCAACCACCACTAGCCGGTCATAGAAGATATTCTCCAAATGAAGGTTGTTACCTCTATTTTGTCCTGGAGTGAAATTGCCTGACTAGAATCTAAAAGGGCTTGAGACTATAACACTTCCAATGACCCAACCAGGCTTGTGAGCCATGTTATTATTACCCATGGGTAGCTATTGATGTAGAAAATGTCAGGATACAAGATCCTCGCCATCTTTCCTCATGGGGGGTGGCTTGAAAAATACGACACAAGGAGAAACAGATGACTCCAAACTACCATCTTCTATGTGTGCACCCAAAAACTTTTTTACTTCCATCCCAAGAAATGGAACCAAACTGGTAATCCAAGAGATAGGAATTATTTTCAAGCTATAATGGATACCTACAACTATGCCTAGATCTTTCAATACCTCGCTAATAATTGAAGGCAATTTCAATCTCTCTCTTATTGCAAAATGTATTATCAAATAGTTCACCGCCATGATCCTTTTATAACTCTTGCAACATGGCTCGATCTAACCCCTTCTTGTTAAAATAAAATCTCTCTGTAGCATCAATAAGCCCCATCCTTACTCTTAGACAAAGAAACACTCCCTTCCAATCGTGAATGACCAAAATTTAGACAACACACATAACTCATTCTACATTTATACTTTCTTCTATTTAAGTTATGGCTCGCACTCTCAAACTGCAAAAAAAGAAACAAATAGTTGTCATTTTTGACAATTGCACCTATCCCAACAGACGCAAAACCTATCACTTTGGAATTTTCCCTTGGTTATAGCAAGTTAAATGTGACACTCAAAAGTTTTGGTGCAAAGGGAATTGTTTTCTGGCAAGGGAATGATTTTTAGATTAGAAATTTGCAACATTCCATCTGATGAACTACAGCTGATTATATGTTTGAAGTCATTGAGTTGATGATCAACTGAGTTACTAATGTGATGATAGGCATTAATCAGTTAATGTATTGTCACTGATGTCAACTTGTTTTGATTATCATCGTGGTAACAAACATCTATTATGGATTGAAGATCTGGAACAAACAAATTTTATGCAGTCGGTAATTGAAGAATTTTGTACACACTGAGTCAAAATACTGGACACCAAGAAACTAAAGTGTATATTGAGGATAGTGTTAATTGATCTAGGTATCATTGACACATCATGGTATTGATCAAGTAAATAAACTGAAGGCCGATTAAAATGATGAGCTGACAAGTTGTTTATGATTTCTATGTAATTAATAACATTTATTATGTTGATCAAATGGCTATTAAAATTCAAGATAATCAGACGAAGGATATTGAAACATGTTTTTTGACACAAATTTCGAGGAAGCTTGAAGCAGAAAAATTAATAATGGAGATTAAGCGGCAAAATATAAGGATGACGATTAAACAGTTTATCATGTCTATATAAGAGATAAGAGATTCATTATGAATCAAGATGTGCATACATGCATATTGCTGAAGAGATTAACTTTATGCATGACTGATCAAACTGGTTGAAGATAGAACCGAGCATTTCTGCAGACAACACCGAGTGACAGAGAAAGAGCATTTACCAAGCAGAACAGAGTATGAAGAACAGAGGAACTGAAGTGATTATTGATCAGAGGTATTATTGTACTTAGCATAGATCTAAAAATATGCAAATAGAGTTGTATTTGTATCAGATCATTGTTGTATCAGATCATTATTGTATCAGCTTAACCATTGTTACAAATAAATCTCTTAATCGAGTGGGACTTAATAGTCTTTTTCTTATGACATTGAATGAATTTTGATTGTTTTCTTGTTGACCCCATAGTGAATGATTGGTCAAGGGAGAACTATTGGTAATAAATCCTCTAACTAGGTCACACCTAACAATGTGCATTGTAACCTTTAATAGGGTTGGCTCTTCACTGAGCTTACTTCAGAAGAGTGAATTATTTTGGGTTACCATTCCGAGGTGGTTTTTCCCTTAGCAGGGTTTCCAAGTTAAAAATCTATTTGTTGATGTGTATGGATGTGCTGGATTGTTATTTTTCTTTACACATTACTTTATCTGCATTGATCGGTAATCATAGTATTTGTTTTACTACTACTTGGTAGATGAGTTTGAGATCACAATTTATAATTCACCGATTTGGTTTATATGTTTGAAATTGTTTTTATATACATCTGGGAGTATTTGGGACTGTAGGATAACTAGACTAACTAATTCACNCCCCCCCCCCCCCCCCCCCTCTCAGTTATCTAACAATTAGTATCAGAGCGTACAGTTCTTAGAAGGAAGAGTAGAATGAGACTATATATGTTAGGCATTGGAAATGATGTAACACAATACTTGGATATTGAGTTCACCTTACCTATTGGACCTTTGACTATTGATCAACTAAGAGAAAGACATGAACATAATACTATGATGATAGAGCTTGCTTCTTCACTAACTGATGCTAAATTTGAAGATGTCAAGACATGTACAACTGCCAAGAAGATGTGGGACTAGCTTACACTAGTTCATGGAGGATATGCAAATGTGGAAAGAGCCAACGCTGAAAGTCTAAGAGTAAAGTTTGATGACATGAGAATGAAATAAGGAGAAAACATATCACAGTCCAGTAACCGAATCAAAGAGGTTGTGAATGATATTCGTGGAGTAGATGGAGTTATTAATGAAGACACTATTGTAAGTAAGATTCTTAGAACTTTATTGCCTATTTATGCTATTAGAGTCTCTTCAATACATGAAATGAGGGAAGCACCTGGAAACAATATTACAATTGATAGTCTAGTCAGTAGATGGATTTCATTTGAGCTGAACAATTTTGACAACAGTGTTGTTCCTACTGTTGAATCTGCATTTATGTCATCTCTAAAATTTAGTAAATCTGGTAACAAACACATGATAAGAAATGATAATGGCAGTGACAGTGATGAGAGATAACTTGATGAACTTGAAGTATTAATGGCTAGAATATTTCATAAAGGTAAAGGAAGATATAAAGGTAAACTACCTTTGGTATGCTTTAATTGTAAAGAAATTGGACACTTTGTTGCCAGATGCCCTAACAGGAAAAATGATGAAATAAACAATGAAAAATCTAATGACAGAAAGGATGATCAAGAATATAGAAGCAAATGACACTATGACAGAAGGAGTAACCAAGATTACAAAGACAAAGGAACTAAGGCATGTTACCTTGTTGAAAATAAAGATGAAGACACCGACACCAAAACTAATGAAGATATTGAGACAAAGTGTTAGATATTTTTCTTGTAGAATCAAAATAGATTAACAACTGACCAACTCTATAACTCCCAACTCCTTATTCTAACAAGACAAAGTCTAATTAACAAGGATAAAACATCCTCCTTCACTTCGATCTCCACATCACTCAGGTGGGTATTACCTAATCTGCACACACATAAATCTTTTGTAAAAAATACAATCTTGCAGATATATAATTGTGGAATAGTTTTCAAACCCTTAGGTAACAAATACATCAATATTTTATCAAATCTTATGCAACATTCCACTTGCATAGATTATGTTTGAAAACTAGAGCAATCCTAATTCCTAACAACATGAAAGGGAAATGATTTTCATTCATGTTTTGGTTAATGAATGTCTGAAATACCCCAAGTCTTTCATAAACTAGTGCCTTATCCAATGGGCAACAGATTCAAACATAACATCGCAAAGAAGATCGTGAACAAAGGAAAATAGCACAGTTTGATATGTCTATATGCCTTACATAAGACATACCCTATCAATCAAGTTCTACTTGTGAATCCACCTGTGTATTCAAATATGAAACTCCCTACTCAAATAATTTAACCCTCCCCTTGGAAGACACCTTGGAATAGCGAATACATTAATCAACATCCACTAAAAGACAAGTCTGGAATATCCTTAATACCCCATCTCATACATATCTGAATACAAATCTTAAATCACAGTCATTCCTTAAATGACTCTATTGTTGATCAACAACAGACAAGAGTAAAAAATTCTTAATGCTTTATTCTCTATGATTCAAAAAACATAATGGAGACAACTTGATATCAGAAACAACAATACTAAAAATTCATTCATAAGCAAACTGTTACAATGATGTTCTTCCCTGAAACAGAAAGGATACAAGAACACCCTATATGCATAGAAGAGGGAAACAATATACAGAATATACCACACTTTGAACCTACTCTGAAACTTTTGTAGAGAGACTAAAGGGAATCTGGAACCCCACCCCCCAAATAGAGCAGAAAAAAGGAACCCTTACAAAAGAGAAAAGAGGGATAGATATAGAAGAAGGAAACCCTAAAATGTATGTCTGATTAATATCTGTCCTTCTTGCAATCTGATTTGTACTTATCCTTCAATTCTCCACTAACTTGATCTTTCTTCAAATACAATATGATATCCATCGGATACCTCAAAATCTGATTTCACTTGCCTTTTCCAAAATCTAACTCCACCAAAGAAATTTGATCCTCTCTAGCAACAGTCTCTTCAATAAATTTGATTTCATTTTGCCTTTGAGAAAATATGATTCCACATGCCTCTGAGAAATCTTTTGTGAATGCTCCTTCAAGTCTTTGAAATAAAATATACTTCACCAGACAATAAATAATACTATGTTGAACTTTGCACATTACTTTAATCTTTTTGTATTTTATACCTTCTCTATGCAAATCTGATTTAATTTGTCCTTTAATACTTTTTCACAAACTATGATTTTAAAACCATTTTATCCTTTAAATCCTGCACATTCTATGCCTTTAAAATTCTCTTTTTCCTCTTTATGCTCAGAAGGCACCAGATTTGGACACTTGGTACACTCTAATTTGTTGCTCTTAGCTGAGTCTCAAAACTCTTCCTTAACCCTAGTCCACTTGGAGATTTGGAGACAAGCTAGTCTCTAGATCTCTGAAAGATTCCTTAACCATGATTAGATATGGAGACTTGGAGACAAGCCTCAGTCTCTAAGTCTCTAGATAAACTCTAACTCAGCCCTGCTTTAACACACGGTTAACTTGGCTAGTGTATCTCTGAGTCTCTAAAATATTTTGCTGACCTTGAGTTTACTTTGAGATTAAATGTGAGCCCTTGATCTGGATATCCATCTAACGGTTCATGCATGATCTCAGAAGGAAATACACTTAACTGTTTGCACTTGCAAACTTGGCACAGTGGTTAATTGACCTTTATCTCTGAGTCTCGGAAGGATTTCAACTTAACTGCTAGCCTCTAGCGACCCCGCGCGTAGTTAACTGACCGCTAGTCGTTGAATCTCTGATGCTTATCCTTAACTGCAGTTATTTCTCAAGACTTCACGTGTTGCTGCCATGTGTCTACCACATCACCAACCATTTGGCCCCCTAGGAGACCGCACGACCTGACTGAACACTACACCAATGTCAGCGCGTGATCATGCCCCTAACGCCACCTGTCATGCCATCCTCATCACCAACTACGCCACCTGTCTACAAAATTTGGTCCTCTTTGGTTGCCGATACATTTCCTAAGGCACCACCTACACGCACATGGAGAGCCTCCTTCTCACCTTCACATTATACAATGTTTGTGTTTTGGCTTATAAACACTTTGAAGTTCTCTTCTGGGATCAATGTGGGACTAATCACCTTCAAGTTTTAAATCTTTACCTCATTCTACGCCCAAAATTATGGGGTCCACCAGCACATTTACTCCACCAGCCAAGGGGCCTCTTGGCTTCTCATTCAATTTACATTGTAAGTGCTAGAGTTTATAAACATTATAAAAGCCCATTACCCGCTGTATGTGGGATAATACAGTTTAAGTTTTTCAAATCTTTAAGTTTCTCTCCACCTTGCCAAAACTCTGTGTAGGTTCTTCTCCAGTCTTCATGCAAACACTTTCTCTCTGAACATGTTACGCAGCATGTTCCTCATCTTGCGCGAGGCCTCCATTCTTCCCTTGTTGTTTGCATTGCGTGGGATGCAGAAAACCTGTGTAGACCTTCTCACAACTCATGCAACATTACACTTTAGCATTTGTATTTGCATTAAAACATTTTAAAACTTCTATTTTATGCATGTCTTTACTATGTTTTACACCTGTGCAAGGTCTTTCTATTTGTCTTTAAGTCCTCCATGCGCGGGCTTTGATTTACACCTGCACATTGTATTTTACATTGGAAGTTTGAAACAATTTTTTGCTCTTTCTTCGCTGCGTGGGCTACACCTACCATTTCCATTTGCATTGTAATTTTTTTTAAAAATTTACTTCCTTCAATTTTGTGTGGACTTTTGGGTATAATGCGCTGGCTTCCAAGGTAATGTGCAGCTCCAACACTCCACGCAGGGTCTTTGTTAATCAACATTTGCATTTGTTTTTTTTTAATTCTCATCTCAAAACGTAGCCTCCTCCTTATGTATTGAGCACAGATTTGAATGTAATGTGTAGGTCTTGAAAGTAATGCACATGCCTTTCCTTTAATATCTTCATGCCTTGCACAATCCCCTTTATATATGCTGCTTATTATATTGTTTACAAAACATGGCTCTTAACACTCAAACCCCTGCGTAGCCCATGGAATATTTCACAGGCCCCTCTGCTATTCTCTAGTGTAGCCTTCCATTCTCTAAACCATGTGTGGCTTCTTTCCTTTGCTAAAACCATTGTTTGTCAAATGATTAGTCTTGTTTTTAAACTTCTGCAGGACATCTAATGTCCAGCTTACTAAATAGGTTTCAGTGTGGTCGATATGCAAATTTTTATAAAAGGAGAAACAATGAGAACTTCCTTTCTCAAGGTTTGGGCATTCTAGTCCCTCAGTGTCTCACCATATCCCTTTCATACTACTTTGGCCTTTACTTGATTACAATCCGCAGGAGTTCTACCATATATTGGCGTAGACTTGGATACACATTTATCATTGCATATAGCTTCTAAATAGTTCACATGCCCTGTTTATGCTCCCAAATTTGCATATTGTTATGTTGCATGTCCATGTTTTCATATTTTCCCACAGTCAGCTTCATTGGTGTATATCCATAAATACTATTATTTAAATCACAAAATAATTTAAAATAATAATATACTTTTAAGACCACATAAGCTGAACACTGGACTTCTCAAATAAACGACAAGTCCCTGAGATGCTGGTTCAAGTATTGCCACTACTAAAAACCACTCTCATCTTTGACAAACCATAATTGATCAATCATGCAACCTGGATCATGAAGCATTGAACTGGTGTTCATTAAAAACAACTCTTTATCTTTCTACAAATTGATCTTACTAACAACAACTGGCCTCTGGAACTAGCCTCAAAAATTGATCAGAAAGCCTCATATTATCATGCAATCTGAAACCCATGCTCACCTCCAATATGTGAATACATGTGCTAAAGGGATTTTTATGAGAGGCTTAGGGTTTCAAGATAATAACGTTCAAAATGAGCTTCTTCAAACACTTGTGCAAATGTAGATGTGAAAACACAGGAAACTGATTATGGACTAGCCTTTGCCAAAATAGGAAATCATGCCTTAAAGCCCAACTGTTGGTTCAGGTAATACATTTAGATACAAGGAGAGTAGAACCAAAATCGGTATCCCAAAATAAATTTTAGATAAAAAAGTTACCACCATATGAAAGTGACCACTCTGTGAAAACAACTCTGTCAACAATGTCAATCTGCATAAATTGCTTTCGGTTCTGATTCCAAAAAATTAACAAAAGAAACCCTTAGAGTCTGAAACTTTGAACATGGATTGACTTTCATATATGGATTGTGAAACTTCAACTATATTTCTCAGGTGGTTGATCAAATCAATCGATATTAATCTACAAAGTTAGGACTTCACAACTTTCTAAACTTAAAGTCAGTAAAAGTGTTGAAATTGGATTCGGAATCGGCTAGGCAAAGTGGTCAAATGCATTGACCAGAGTCTGCAAATCTTCAAAGAAGTTCACTTTAAGGTTTAAAATGTAGGGTTACTTTCAATTCTTCAATATATTTGAACTAGGCACAACTTGTGGGAGCTCAAAGTAGGCTACTCAGCATTCTTGGCAAAACAGAGAAACAAGACAATTCTGGACAACAAACTTTGGGGATTTGCAAATTTATCAAATGGATTCAAAATGGCTTGGGTTTTGAAACATAAGCTCTCTGATATGATATTAAACATTCCCAAAGTGGTGGCCCATGAAACTCAAAAGGAAACAAGTTATTCAAATGCAAACTGTGTCTGTTACAACAAAGTGACACTTAGGCGACAAATGCAGAATTAAACAAGTGCTCAAAACAAGACATCATGAAATAACTTGAAACTTGAATCTAACAACCTGGTATGTCTTCATATGTCAAAACAAGGGTGATGAACACTTTACATGCATGGTAGACCTCAAAACTTCATCCGGGCAAATAGGCACAAAAAGCATTTATAGGAGTCAAAATGCAAAAGATTAACAAGGTACTTGATGTGAGTAGATTTCAATGGCTTGCTTGCACAATTAACTAAGAAGATTTTCTTTGTCTTCTTAAAGGATCCTAATCTCCTCTAGGTCCTTATTAGGCTTATTTTATTAACTAAGTCCTAATCCCACTCTTCTTCAAGAGTATCACACTTGTGCTTCACCATTGAAAGACTAACACCCTAGTAGTAACTTCACTTCCTCTCCTACACTTAGAAGGATCTAAGTGTCAATTCCACTCTAACATCCATGAATCATTTTAGGGGTGTCCATCATCATGTAGACAGTCCATCTAATCCCATTTGACTCCATTTTGGAGGATCTCTTAACTCTTTGCAATCGAGTTCCAACTTTAGTCTCAAAGAGGCCTAATAGGGCTTGTTCCCTTGTAGCCTTTCACAGTGACCTTTTCTTATTTCTTGAAAAACTTTTCCAAAGAACTTGAAAATATAAGCCCATATCCAGATACCCTTTATCCTTTTACAAGATATTTTTGAATTTTAGTTCCCTAAGTCATCCTTACATAGGGTTCTTATAAACTAGGTTCAATAGGGCTAATAGGCCTAATTTCTAGGACTGTCTGCAACTTAGTTGAAAAATTGCTTAAAACTTGGTCTCAGTGATTGGTATGAACTTGACCAACATAGTGTATTAGGATAAGACTAAACCCTAATTGGAACTGTACTTAGTTTGTATAGTACTTTCTTCCCATGTATGAAACATGTCAATTCTTCTATCCTAAACCACTAACCGGGCACTGTCATCTCGCCTAGGGCTTAGTAGTAAAAATAGCTATCCATCTTTCTAAGACTCCTAATACTAAACATATATACACTATCGACTCCCTTAAAATTTTCATCCATCCTTAGTGTGAGTGTGATAATGGGTACCTGTTAGATTGACACAAACACTTCAATAGATCATTATTTTAGCACATGGGGTTAGTGGAAACACGAAAAACACATGAAACCCTCTAAAGTCGATCTATTGCCTTCTAACCTAGGAAGAGTATGACCACCAACATATCAGCCCTCAGAATATGTTGATGAAATAGTGACCAATACAACCTATGTACGAAGGATTTAATTGAAAGCAAACT
>MU224161.1:42164-68773 GCA_018584345.1 Thuja plicata
GAAAAGACACAACTCTTATTACAAATTATTTTGAAAAAATAATAAACTAACTAAAAAATAACTACCTAACTTTCGGATTTGGCTTTGGTAAAAAATCCAAAACACCTCATGAAAAGCTAATATTTCTGTTGGAGATAGGAAATTTGATTTCCCGAACTGGGTTATTTTTAGATTTTTAAAATTTGACCATCTTTATCCTCTATCAAAATCATCTTTGTAGCAGGTCTAAATTCCAACATTTTCTGAAGGTTTCGATTAGTTAGTTCTATTTATTTGTGTCATAAAGCTTCCTTCCTTTGATATTTTCTTTTGTGGAGAAATATGCTTCTTGATAATGGATTGGGACTTCCAAATTATCAAAATTTAGGGTACCACCAGGTCCTTATTAGGCTTAGGTGATTAACTAAGTCCTAATCCCACTCTTCTTCAAGAGTCTCACACTTGTGCTTCACCATTGAAAGACTAACACCCTAGTAGTTACTTCACTTCCTCTCCTACGCTTAGAAGGATCTAAGTGTCAATTCCACTCTAACATCCACGAATCATTTCAGGGGTGTCCATCATCATGTAGACAGTCCATCTAATCCCATTTGACTCCATTTTGGAGGATCTCTTAACTCTTTGAAATCGAGTTCCAACTTTAGTCTCAAAGAGGCCTAATAGGGCTTGTTCCCTTGTAGCCTTTCACAGTGACCTTTTCTTATGTCTTGCAAAACTTTTCCAAAGAACTTGAAAATCTAAGCCCATATCTAGATACCCTTTATCCTTTTACAATATATTTTTAAATTTTTAGTTCCCTAAGTCATCCGTACATAGGGTTCCTAAAAACTAGGTCCAATAGGGCTAATAGGCCTAATTTCTAGGTCTGTCTGCAACTTAGTTGAAAAATTGCTTAAAACTTGGTCTCAGTGATTGGTATGAACTCGACCAACATAGTATGTTAGGATAAGACTAAAAACTAACTAGAATTGTACTTAGTCTGTACAGTACTTTCTTCCCCTGTATGAAACATGTCAATTCTTCTATCCTAAACCACTAACCGGGCATTGTCAGCTCGCCTAGGGCTTAGTTGTAAAAATATCTCTCCATCTTTCTAAGAATCCTAATCCTAAACATATGTACACTACTAACTCCCCTAACATTTACATCCATCCTTAGGTATTTCCCATGGCTAGATTTCATGGGGGAGCCATAACTTGACTGACTGGTCAGGACATGACCAGTGAGCCTACTAAACTGAAATCAATTTAACTAAGACCGTATACTACCTCAAATTAACTAACTTACTAAATAAAGAATGCTTGTAACTATCCTAAGAACACAAATCAACCATTAATTCAAAGCTTTCAATCCATAAGATGGCACTGTCACAATGAAAAACACGGGATTCTCAGAAAACCAGAATTGCAGACTGTATTGCTCTCTCCAAACTTGTTACAATGAATGACTCCTACTAAGATTCGAGTCCTTGGGTAAAATTAGATGCCATATCCATGATTCTAGGTCTTGTTGGTCGATTCCCCACTCCTATTCATAAGGGGATCCAAAGATAACCGAGTTGCATGCAACATTTGCAATTATTGCAAATGTTGTCATAGCAACATTTTAGCAAGTTTTGGCATCTTTGCCATTATGCCTTCTCCCTAAGTTTTAGGACCTCTAACCTCTTCATTTCAAGGATCCAAGATCATTAAAGACCTCAAGGAATCTCTATGTCCTCATTTATGTGTTTAGGACACATTCATGACTCAAATCCAACATTTAGCAACTAAGCCTAAGTAATTGAAAAACTACTAACAATGGCTATTGTTGTGACCTTAGTCCTAATGACTAACTCACCTAGCCCACATTGCAATGACCTTCTAAGGTCTAAAAAAAACCTAACTATCTTGACTTGGCCAATGTCAAGTACAATCCAAAAATGATAAAAACATGGAGGTTAGCCTAGGTGTGCTCCTGCACCAGTACTCAAAAACCCTTGTTGCATTTTTGAGTCCCAACACAGTGTTTGTAGCTATGAAAGAAGATTCAGAAGAAGATGAAAGATATGTTGAAACAACACTTATTTCTAAAGTTAGAAAGAATTATATTGGGGTTATTGATAGTGGTTGTACTCATCATATGACTGGAGATAAAGAAAATTTTGAATTTCTTGAGCATTATAATGGTGGATCTGTTAGAATGTGAAATGATACACCTTGTCCAGTGAAAGGAAAAGGGACTATATTGCTGAATAATCTAATCAAATGTGAGAATGCATATTGGGTGAAAGGACATAATTATAATTTGTTGAGTGTTTCATAGTTAAATAACACAGGTCACGAAGTTGCATTTGAGAACAGAAAACCTAAAATCTATGATGAAACAGGAAAGTTGATCGGCACTGGAGAACAATCAAAAGTTAATCTATTATATCTTGACACTGCTGAAACTACTTGTTTGATGGCTACAATTGAAGATGTGTGGTTGTTTCATAAGAGGTTATTTCATGTGAATTTTGACAACATGGTTAAAATTAGTAATAAAGGGAAAGTAAGAGGCTTATCGAGCATATCTAAACCTAACCATGTCATGTGCAAAAATTGTCAAATGGGAAAAATGTCAAAATCCAGTTTTAAGAGCAAAAATTTTTCATCTAATGCTATTTTGGAACTGGTTCATACCGACTTATGTGGGCCTATGAGAACACAGAGTTATTATGGTGACAGATACTTTATTTTATTTGTTGATGACTATTCTAGAATGATGACTGCCATGTTCTTAAAAGAAAAATTTAAAGCATTTAAGATGTTCAAAAGGTACAAAGCTAAAGTGGAAAAAGAAAGTGGTAAAGAACTGAAATGTTTAAGATCAGACAGAGGAGGAGAATTTATTTATGATTATTTCACTAAATTTTGTAATGAGCATGGAATTAAGAGACATGTTTCTGCACCAAGGACACCATAGCAGAATGAGATTGCTGAAAGGAGAAATAGATCCTTTGTGGATTGTGCTAGAATGTTGATGACTGAAAAGAGTGTTACATGAGTATACTGGAGGGAAGTTTTTAGTATTGTTGTATACACATTGAACCGAATACAACTGAAGAAAGATTCCAACAAGACACCTTACGAATTGTGGTATGGTTACACACCTAATGTGAGTTATTTTAGAATATTTGGAAGTCAATGCTATATTATGAAAGATGATAGAAATGGTAAATTTGATTCAAAAGGTGATGAAGGAATATTTCTAGGATAGTCTACTAAGAGAAAAGCTTATAAATGTTTGAACAGGTCTTCTAACAAGATCATTGAAAGTGCAAACATAAGAGTTGATGAATTTGCTAAGAAGAATGATGTTGAAAGCAAAAGAGAACCAAAAGACTACATTAGATTTGTTTACATTGAATAACTGAACACTTTTCCCAAGAAACTTCCTAACATTACCGAGCAACAGGGCAATGTTACTGAGCACCAAGATGCACCGACCAAGAATTAGGAAGATGTTACCACTGGAGATCATAATCATGCACCAACTGGAGAATACAATGAATAAAAAAGAACTGAACATGTAATTGCAACTTCTTGGGGAAAGTTGCAAAAGTTGCTAGCAACTTTTTAGCATTTTTGCTTTTTGACTCTTTTAGTCAACTCGATGCATGAGTTTGACTTCCATGACCCTAGTTAGGTTACCTAGTGTCCTCAAAGACACTATAACCCCAAGTTACCCAAAAATAGCAACTTTTCCCTTTTTAGGCCAAAGTGACCACAATATCACTTATGAGCTCATTTGGCTCTTACAAACATGGAGATGAACGAAATTGGATCCAACCTAGTGAATCTTATTTCAACTCACACAAAACATACTAAACACATCAAAATGGGAGGTGCTCTGCACCAGACATCCCCTGCATCCGAGGTGTTAGCATAGAGTTTTAAACTCCTGGAGAGGAATGATTGTAAACACCAGTATTAGGGGCCAACCCCTAGCTTCTTTGCTCTACTATCTGCTACTACAGATTTCCCTTTAGATAATTTTGAGGCATATGAGCATCATTGCATGGAAAACACCGCGCGTTTAGATCTTCAACAATATTATTCTGAGTGACCACCAATTCCCTATTAGGATTATGAGGAATGGACTGTAGTGGTTGCATCATAGCTGCTTAGGAGCTCAAGCTTGTCAATTATTAACCTGATTATTACTTCCTTGGTTGTTTCTATTCCAATTTTGATATTGGTTGGGATGATATGGGGTCTTCCATTTTGGCAATTCTGGTAATTCTGATAATGAGGTTGTTGAGGCATGTCATGTTGCCTCTTTAAATTTGTTAGCTCATTTGAAATCGTTCTCAATAGATTCCTCATCTCACTCATCTATGCTAATAAAGAATGGGTGGCCACCTGTGGTGTCTGAGTATTTGGGTAGATACACATGGACTGAGGGGAAGAGACATAGCTTGTGGAAGTTTCACCTTGGGTCTGCTATGGGGTTTAAAGGGAAAAATTAGGAAATAATGGTAATGGTGACCTAAATGGCAACTTTCTTGCATCTATCAAATTATTTTCAGCCC
Source organism: Thuja plicata (assembly GCA_018584345.1). Lineage (NCBI taxonomy): Eukaryota > Viridiplantae > Streptophyta > Pinopsida > Cupressales > Cupressaceae > Thuja > Thuja plicata. The sequence goes on from MU224161.1 coordinate 46,720, forward strand.
TAATATCCATCTCATAAGCAACTGACAAATTAGTACATGTTGAATACTTTTAAGTAAAACACAAAGGCCACGGGTGTCGACGAACATGCATCCACAGGAATTCTATGCCATGTCTTATGGAATTTGTTGTTAAAAGCAACAACTTATTGGGGGGCTCTTTTGATGTTAATCAATTGCTGGAGCAAGGATGAACAATCACCCTTTTTACAGAACTATAGAAGGTTACCCAAGTAATCCCAAGTTCCTATGCTATTCAACAACAAGGATTTATACCATTGCAATGCTTTTACCATAAAATATGCAACGGGGATTCTCAGAGCTACATTTTGTTGCGTATTATGGTGCACTATGCATGTATTTGCTATATTTGGCATGTACTCAGCAGGGTTCTTTTCATCTTCACCAGTGAAATTTGGTAAAGCTTTCAAGGCACTAGTAGGAATGTCATCCCATTTTACACCAACAAATGACAGAATGAGGGGGCTTCGACAACCCCCCTCTATATTTTGGTTGGATATAATGGAGCTAGGAAGAAGATTTGAACCATACTTTACCATCCCAATTCGTTCACAAAAATTGCTGAATGATTTTATTGAGATATTTGTAGCCTTTTTTAGAAAGCATCCATCAGGAACAATATTACACACGAGGGGTTAAAATTTTTCAGTTAATCTCCTATATTTTGTCAGCAAGAGAGAGATATCTATTGCTCCAATTAAAAATTTTGTTCTTCAATTTTATGAGAAACCAATTCCACATATCATTAAGGTGAATTCCCATCCCAAAGGAAAAGTCAAGGTATCATGTAATGTGCCAATGTTCAATTTATCTCTGTTGATTAAGAATCTATTGTGGCACCAAATCAAGCCAAATCATTAAAATCTCTTCTTTACGATGAGCTAGATTAGAACCCAAAATAGAGAAATATAAGTCCATGACTTCTAAAACATGCTTAATTTATGGCTCAAAATTTTGGATAAAAGATAAACTATATCAACAATTGTGTGAATTTATAACTGTTGAGTTATTAGGAATAAAGATGCCCTTAATCAAGCTCATTTGATTGCAATTTTGTAAATATAACCGAGAGCATCAGAGCCGAGGAGATCAAGGAAAACCTTGCTTGATCGATCATTGTACAGGGAATGAATCAGATAAAGAATCATTGATCCTCAATAGAGCATTAACACCATTAAACAACATTTGAACATGCTTACATATTTCCAGGACCAAAGCCCAATGATTGCAACATCTTTATAATAATACTCCATCGTATTCTGTCATAAGCTTTATCAAAGCCGAATGATTGCAACATCTTTATAATAAAACTCCATCGTATTCTGTCATAAGCTTTATCAAAGTCCAACTTCACCAACAAAATGTTTTACCTAAAGTGTAGAGCCCATTCACTTGTTTTGCAAGCATATATTAAATTATCGAAAATAAAACTTCCACCAAGGAAACCAATTTATTTGAGCCTATTTATCATTTTAGTCACTGGTTCGATTCTTTTATTGCAATTATTTTATAGGAAGTGTTGAGCAATGTGATAGGTTGTCATCTAGAAATAAAATATGTATTTTTCCCTTTTGGAATGAACTTTATTAAGCCTTTATTGGCTTATAGCTTCAAAGACCCTTCTTTTAGAGCTCCAAATAGACTTAGTAGAAATCTTCCTTAATATACTGCACTAGAGTTTGATAAAATTCAACTCAAAACCCATCAACTCAGGACTTTTGTTTGGACAACAAAGAAAACAATCTATTCAAGGTCTTCAATAGAAATATTTCTCTTAATAAAAATACTATATTCCTGATCTACTTTACTAGACATAATGTCCTCAAAGATATCCTTTAAGATTAAGAGAACATCTTACCAATACTTTTCTTTTCTAAAGAGTTTACCATAAACACATGAAACAATTTTTTTTTATCTTCAAATTTTTTATAAATATATTCGTCTTCATCTAACATAGATCCAATACCAATTAAAAAATTTCTTTAAAATATTTATAAACATCACCCATCTTTACTCAAATTCAACTATAAAAAAATGTAAACCCAACCAAATCCCAATGATCAAATTTTCATTTCTAAAAAATATAAATTTAAATCCACATGCCAAATCATTTTTCATAATTAACATTACCAAACCCAAGGTCTTGCTTAAAGGAGCCCTCGTGCTATAAACCTTTTTGTCAACTAATCGTTTTTTTGAATAGTGTAAACCAATTAGATTTGTCGTTAACTAAAAAATACAAATTTATCTAAAAGATAAAAACATTCAAAAAAAACTTAAAACATAAAATAATATACTAAATTTGGCCTTAAGAAGTGCAAAATGCCCATCCTGCCTTCCTCTTATCTCTGGCGACCTTACATAGGTCTCAGGTTCGAATTCCACAGTTTTCTACTGCAACAAGCTTCGAGAAAACTCTTCATTTTTATCCATTTATCAAGAGTTTTTCAGCCAAAGGAAAGTAAAACAAAACCACAAAATCATTACAGCTGCAGCTGAAACTCTGAGATAACATAGTTGCCAAGGGTTTATAATTTTCCTGGGGCAAACTAAGGTAGAAAGAAGAAGATTGTTTAACTTGTTTCTGGGCATTAGAAGGACCTTTTTTTGGTGGCTTTGAAGATGTCTCACGCAATTGTCTCGTTGCCATCACCCCAATTATCAGTGTCATTGTCGGCACAGAAATCTCAACGGGCAAAACTAAAGGCGGCAGTTGCTTCGGCTCGTAGGGATAATAAGTGCAATTCAGCGGTGATTAAATTTAATGGAGTATCGAACAGGCAGCCTGTTCACAAATTTGTTATGACTGCCAAAAAGGTTCGGCTAATTGCTATCAGAGGGTTTATTTGTGATGAGAAATCGGGTGTTTCACAGGAGGAGAGTTTGAGCGGGTTTTCTGCAGCCATGGAGATTATGATGAGGAAGCTGCATAGGATGCCTAAGATGCCTAAGATGCCTACGTCTAAAGGGCCCACAGGCGGCACAGGTGTTTTGATGCGGAATGAGTTTACCAAGCTTGTTATAGATAGACCAGTGAAAGAGATCAGCCCTAAGGTTGGTTTGTGTGTGTTACAAATTTTAATTTGAGTGGATGTAGGAAAGGGTAAATTAGTTTGCAAAAGTTATATTTTTTTGCTGCTAAGGATGTCTTGTATAGGTAAATTCTGCTTTTTCATCAACATCAAGGGATGTCACATATGTCAAACTTGCCTGACGCTTGCAACCGGTGTTTTTGTGTGGTACTACTTTGAGCTTTCAATACTTTATTATGGTTCCCATAGATTTTCTGGGGCTCTGTCTTAGAAATCTATTGCTCTTACTACTTGAGCTAATCCCTTTCACTATTTTGAGCTTTTAACATTTTGCCATGTTAGGCGTGGCTTTCAACACGGGGTTTCCCTTTGGAAGTCCTGAAACTATCACCACTTGAGCTGAACCCATTAATTACTTTGGTTGATCTCATGTTAACTGTGAAATTGAACACGTGTCTCTTCTGTGGAAAGACAGTTGCTGTATCAGTTGAGCTTATCTCAGTTCTTTTTGAGTTTCAACACTTCTATTATGTTAAACATGGCTTTGATCACGGGCCTCCACTTTGGAAAGCCTTAATGTTCTTACCACTTGAGCTTATTAATTCATTGTCTTGATCGTCCAACGCTTTATCACATTTTAAACCATGGATCTTAACATGGGGCCTTGCCTTGGAAGCCCCGATGTTTTTAGTACTTGAGCTAATTATATTCATTGCTTTAATCTTTCAACGCTTCTATTGTGTTTCCTGTGAATTTTTGTGAAACTCATTTTGAAAATCCTAATGCTTTTACCACTTGAGCTCATCACATTCAACTTGTATGCGTGTTATATTGCTCTTAGTGGAGTTCATGACATTTTATGTAATTACTTTTTTATTGTTTCTAGCCTGGTTGTGGTATTTTACCCTGGATTTGAATTTCTTAAAAAGCTACTGTAATCTATAGGTCATTTTTGTTAAAATTTTCTGTTTGGTTATGATCTTCTTTTAACATAGTGGAAGATAAGCTTGGGCTACATTCAAAAGATTTGCAAGGATGGTTTACACTCCTATGCACACTATAATGCTAGATGTATTGGTAGCTTTCTTACGGTTAGGAGTTTTGAGACTAATGTATGCCAGAAATCTAGATTTATGGGTTGTTGTATGGCTGTGAGGGGGGAGATGACCTTGGTTACATTATTTTGTTTGCTCCCCATCACCTTCACACCACAAGCACTTGCACTATATTTATTTTTTTGGAATTCCCTGTTCAGGGTATTATCTCTTGATGCATCTGATCCTCCTTAGTGATGAGGATTTGGGGCTTGTGCTTTTTAGTTAAATAAATAACTAGCACTTGCACCAAAAGGAATTGCAATGGCTATGCCGACAGTAAAATATGAGCTAAATAATATATTGGAGAGTTTAGATCTTTAAGGAAACGCTTTTTGATTGAATATTAATATTTATTTAGATTTATGTCTAACTGCACCCTTACTTAAAATGAGCCCTTGTATAGTAGAACCATAACCAATACCCATGTGTTGTAAAATGTGCATAAATAATCACTTCATAGACTATGTAACTCAATTTATATTGATGCCTTTGTCGGAAAACCTTTTTAAGCAAGCTAAAAGAGAAATATCAACGCCGAACATTTCTGGTGGGGCTCCCCCACAAATCCATCATCAGAAAGAAGAGAGTACCTACAAGAGGAAAAAAAAATCTGAAAAACATTTGAAACATAGAGGTTATTTATTTTTAAAATGTTAAATTTTAATAAGCATTAATTGCTAATTAAATATCCACCTTCAACTTGCTAGTGGAATGTCTAATCACCTTACATAAGCACGTGTGAGTAAATAGTTTCACTGCTTTGATGGTGTAGCTCAATTTTGAATGTTGGGTAGTTTTGTTTATGTTCCAATTACAATTTAAGGATCGTTTAAGCTAACTCTATTCAAATATCAGTTAGTTTTTTATTATTAGTGGTAAAAATTTTGTCATGATGAATCTTCTTTCCAAACATACACACATTGGAAGGTTCTTAACAACTCTATTAGTTGTTCTATTGGGCTTGTTAACCACCCAAATGCAATTGCCAACTTTTGATGAGTTGGATGGATTACAGTGGAGAAAACTCAAGTGGGTTAGGAACAAGCATATCATCTACAGCTATTTTTGTCATTTTATTCTTGCAGCTACAGGTTTCATTAAAGAGGAATCTCAATTCCATGGACAAGCTTCAACATATCTAGAGGCAAGTGATACAATTTCAATTAAAGACATAAATTTGTTTCTCCCATTGGTGAGTTCAGAACTGCTTACAGCTACAGGGAAAAGCATATAAAGAAAGCACAGTTTTTTTATTAGAATGTCTATTTGCTGTTTTGTGTCTAGTGTTGTTAAGTATACTTTTTAGCTGGGAATTCTTATTTGGACAGCAGTAATAGGCCTCTTTTGTGTTACTGTTGATTTATTTGTATCTCTAGAACTTTTCTTATTTCAATTTGTATGATAAGAAAAGGGGAGCAAAGGCAAAGGGGACGATTACTCCTCCTTTTCCAAATTGCACACTCGGAATGAAGTTGTCCCAATAGGCTCAAGTAAGGACCTAAGTGCTGAATGGGGCAGTGATCCTTTGCTAAATATGTAATTTGAAAATGGAAAAAGAGGAAAGATGCAATGTAAATGACAAAATAGGCGAATAGAGACAAAATTGGAAATAACAAACTGATAATTAACTGCCAGAAACCGAAAATAAGTTGAATTGGGGTCTAGACTGCTATACTAACCCATGATGTCAATCTGAGCTAAAGTTGCAAGGTACATAACATTTCAAACATTTTGTACTTGGGAACAGAAAGTTTCAAACGTTCTGTACTTGGGAACAAAATGTTTCAAATGTTTTGTTCTAGGTACTTTTGCTTGGAATTTTCAAGGATCCTCCGATTGTTACTGATCTGCCCGAAAAAGTTCTGACAGCTCTGTAATCTGTTTCTGCACACAGAAAAATGGGGAAAAGGTTGGGTAAAAGGGGTTTGCCTTGGTCAAACCCCTGTTTAGGAATCAACCTTAAAAATGTAAAAAGGTAAATGTTTGATTCACCTTGCATAAACCCTCATGGATGGATGTCGAAATCGCTCATACCCATGAAGATGTTTGAATGTGCTTGAAATCAAGAAGTTGACTTTGCAATGTCGAATAGAAATCAAGGATGCCCTCACAAATGCATGGATCTATGAACGTCACTCCTAAATCTTCAATGTAGATATGCTTGATAATCACTTGTAACGAAGGAGAAATGAATGCAGATGGAAGGAGGGATCTTCTTGCTTGATTGAGAACTCCTCTACTTGGCCATCATGGGAAAGAAGCTTGCTTCAATGGAGAAGATTTGTAATGCCCCGCCGGGAATCCTTGGACATAAGGATCAAACAAGAGCTAATATATATATTTTTTAAAGTTAAAGTTAATCAACATGTAAACATATCGCAAGCGGAAGACTAAACACAACAACCAAAGATTCCCAAGCATGAACCACCATCACACTTCATTTACTGACTACATGATTAACATGCAAGGTTCATCCAAATTACTATGTTATTCTATGATGATTCTTTTTAACCCAAAATACAATTCCTACCATGGTTAAATCATACAAGTTCATTTACCAAATTAATACGCCAAGTCTAACACGGATTGCATCCGAATATCCCAAAGCGTCCGGTACTCGATCTGTTCCAACTTGGGAAGATGCATCTCAAAAAGGGGTATCCGAAAATCCAATTAACATCTTCTGGTTGAGGACAAATATGCCCCCTGCTCACGGTACGAGTAATTCCAGCAGGAAATTCGTACGAGTATGCATAGGGTACCATACGAGAATCTACTAGGAGTAATACGAGTAACCGCAAAAAGCCCATACGAGTAGCAGGAACTTGCACAAGACCCTACAAGAGTTCATACGAGAAACTACTGTAACTCGTAGGAGAACATAAAGATACTCGTACGAGAAACTGCTTCTCCAGCCAAAAGAAGAAAGGTAGAGAAAATTGAGATAAACGAGAAGATAAACTCCACACCGGGGAGTGCCGGGAACAGACAAATCGAGGAGGTAGACACTCGATTGCCCCAAAAGCATAAATACAACATAAATGAAGTCTAGATCACCTAACATCATATTACTATAAAGCAAATCAAACAATGAGAGTACACATCAAGTACATATACCTGAGCATAAAGTAACCGCATGAATCAATAAAAGTAACCTGAAGAAGTAAATGAGCAGCAAGCTCCAATCCTGTAGCTGGAGGAAGGCCAACTTTGTACTCCGATACCCAACAGTGGTATAAGTGCAACGCCACCCAACCTTGTGGTACCCATAGGCCCACCCCGCCGTGCTCATGGAGATAATGACCCAACCACAGGCTTATAAGACACACAAACACGCAAGAGGCTACACACATGCCAACCAATGCATGGCTCAAGGTACACATGATCATGAATGTAAATGCAGTTTTCCAGGTCACTACTCAGAACACACTAAGGATACTATGTAGGGACTCTAGTGGAGTGTCATTGCTTGGCTCGTACTATCCCAAGCAGTATGTGGTATGGTCAATCAACTCCCGCAGGAGGCCTCATACCGTGTCCTCGTACCAGCTCGCGCAGGAGACTGGTTGCCGTCAGACACTGAACCCTCGCCCTTGGTACTCCCAAGTGACATATGGTACGGTCAATCAACTCCCTCGGGAGGCCTCATACCCACGCCCTTGGTACTCCCAAGTGACATGTGGTATGGTAACTCTACTCTCTCGGGAGGCCACATACCATATAGGTGAACTCTTATCTTTAATTAAGTTTTATTACCCATGTTTATTTGGTTATCACTTTATTAAACCTCTTCACGTTACCTTGTCGGCCACTTTCGGGCTGAGATAACCGTGAGAAGCCACTCCACACGTCTACCCGTACATACCCATGCTCGTCATACGACGAGTGCCAAAAGGCAATGCAATTTCCCAACCCAACCCCCAAATGATAAAACACTCAACTGGCCTATATCCAGGAGTTCGGATCTTGCAAGATCCAACATAAGCACACTCACGTGCACGTGGTGAACACAACCAACACCACGTAACAATGGAATAACAATATGCAAGGGTCTAGATCCGGGAAAAGCAACAAGAATGAATAACAAACCTCACTCGGGAAAACACATCCGAGTGGAAATCAAAAGGATAACAACAATAACACATAGCTTAATTGGCCACTTGCCAAGAGCGCGGATTCCCATGGAATCCATAAGTCATCTCGTTATCATACGAGGATGGCACAAAATGCCCAAAAACAACCACTCACTCAAAAATTCTGGCGAACCGGCAACAAGGCAAAATTAGCAAATTTAACTTGATGGAGCACTTTCAGATCGGGATATAAAAATACCGGGAATGTCCTCTATCCATTCCAACTCCACAATCCTACTCCTTGTAGCAAAGGCTACCAAAAACATAATTTAAAACATGCCAACAAGGCAACAAGCAAGAACTGGGCGACACGCAAAACGAGGCAACGCCAAAACACTCAAAATTCAAACATCTCAGAATTTGACGAAATCAAAAACCCACTTCTAAAACATGCCCAAACTACCAAAAATCGACTAAAATTTAAGTTTTGGGCACACATACAAATTCCAGCAGCATAACTAGATAAAAACTTCAAATCCAAAAACATGGAAATAAACAAATGCTTATGCCCGCCCAACAGGGTCATGGAAATGCATAAAAACAGAGGGGGACACTAGTTCTCAACCCCCAAACATTTAACAATTTATTTCATTCGAAAAGACGAAGTAAATAGAAAATGGTGAGAAGCCCTGCCTCACACGAATGGTAAAAACCAAGAAAGGGAAGAAAATTACGAAGGATCCACCGAATCGAAAATGGCTCCATAGGAACAGGAGCAATTGTGGTACGATACCAACAAGCCGCTACCCACAAAAATCCGGTAAGCGGATTGATCACAGCTAAAATAAAACCAAATTGCTCCAAAGCATTTTTGGAGCAAAACTCAAATTCTCATAACAAAAAATGAGAAGTTTAGTCTAAAGACTCAACTTTTGCCTAATATAAGCACTTTTATAAAAGTGACTTATAAATTAGAATATTAGGCCACTTAATAGACTAATTGGCAAATTCTCAAAATTAATTAAAATAATTCCAGGCATTTGGAATTCAACTACGACGAATTTGCCGGAAAATAATTAAAATAAAACAAATCATTAAAATTCCCAAAAGAATTAAATCAACATTTAAATTAAATAATTTTTGCGACAACTGCGGAACCCTAAATGCACATACACGCTCATTGGTCAATTCACATAATGCATTATGAATCCGGATTTGCCACAATAACCGGAGGGATAATATTAATAACAGTATTACAGATACGTCACCCTTACAAGGACGACATTGGCTCAACATGAACGGTCAAGGTCACTATCTCCTGGTGCCACGGCCGGGGATATAGGTACACATTCAAATCCTGTACTCAGGATGAATGTACCTGGTACCTGTTCAGTAAACAAGCAAACATCAAGTGTAGACGCTCAATCATATAAATAGCCGAAGCACAAACAAACACAATCATGTTGAAGGAGAATGAGACATCGTGTAGATCTCGCAAGCAAGTGACTACGAGTCCGTCTCACTTCGTACTAGCACCAACAGGCAAAAGGCATAGCGGTGGTGCAGTACAACATAACAATATATAATCACATAATAATGCATTAAATTAAAACATTTAAATAATCATTTACAACTATCTGAGCATATATCTACTGAAGGTAAAAGACAGATATCCACAGCATAAGAGCACCATAATAACGAGTCCAATAACATCCATCAGATATAAACATAATTCTCAGTCCATTATCCAAATACAAAGTTAACCAGAGATCAACATCATGAACATAGGATCAAAATATTACTTAACATCATAATCTAACATTTACAATAAGCAAGATGCATGTAACATAAATAAGGTATGGTAATCAACTACCTCACTCAGTGCAACCACCAGATCAAATCATACGGATAATCAAGGAATAACAACATCAGGGTACAATTTGATAATTTCCGATCCGGGCAGTATCTTAACAAGGTAAGCAATCATAATTAGGTAACCACTGGCACATACCTCAGTGAAACCATCAACTCACATCACAAGCCAAATAGATAGATAACAACCATAACCACAACAGTGATCTCAGATTAAGCACAAGAACAAACTGAACTAGGTGCATCTCAAATGCCAACATAACACCATCACAAATGAATAACCACCAAAACACAATAATCTCTCAAAACTCGGAATAAAAGTCTCAAAAGACTTAGCATCACCAATAGTAATACAACCAGCATAAGGACAAACAAGTTGTCGATGCAATAGCATAGATAAGATCATCCCGAAGGTACAACCCCTCACGGGTCCAATATGATCATGAAATACACACACATAAAACTATCAAAGCCACATCCTCCAGGATGGCATGCAAAACACAAACGAGAGAGGCACTACAAGATTGCTTTGGAATTGACTTGAATGAATTGGAGAAACTAGATCTTGGATGCTTGCCTTCAAATCTTGAATCCACCTTGAATGCTTGATTGCTTGGTCTCTTGAAAATGCTTGGTTGCTTGCAATTGATCATGAATGTATATGAATGCTTGTAGAAATGAGGAGAGATAAGGTGTTTATATACCTCATCCTACATTTCGGGATTAAAAAATAAGCCAGATCGACCACGGGATCTAATTTCCCACTAAAATCCCAACATAGGGCTCCGAGCCAAAAAGTGCAGGAACAAAACTTTTGAAACATTTTGTACCTAAGAAAATTAACCCAAATTTAAACTGGACGTTGGGATGGTGGAAAATGCGGAAAAAGAGCAATCAGGTTGCGAGGATCAAGCATAACGAGCATCAGATCTCAAAATCACCATAATGGGGCCTTATAGAGCATCCAATTATGGGTGCTAACTTTTTAGGATCGTAAACAATTAAAAAAATTCATTGTTGTAAATAATTCATTTTCCTCCTCTGTGAATGTCTTTAATTTGGAAAATATTCTGTTGGGAGATCCTGACTTCATCTCCCAAGCCAGTTTCTCCAACTTTGCATAAATTTCGTGTATATGTAGATGTGATTTGTCTCCCAAGCCAGTTTCACCAACTTTACATAAATTTTGTGCGTATGTGGATATGATTTGTCTCCTAAAAAAACAAACATGTACAATATTATAGCGCGGGATCTGTTTAACTCTATCGTTCATCAATCTCCTTATCATTTGAACCTCACCCCACTAGCCCACTTTTGCATAGATATAGAGAGAACATAAGTTGCGGATTTATAAGGATTCAGATTGAAAAGCAACATCAGTAAGTCTATATTCATTTGCGATCTATAGGCACCAAGAAAACACATCCACATAACCTCCACAAGTTTTATTGGCATCTTGATGACAAAGTTTAGGGAGTCCTCAAGATAGCCAACACAGGCAAAGAAGGTTGTCCATGTACACATAATGATCAACTGTTGGTGTAATGCAATAATTGTTATTCATGTGGTTCAAGTATGTAAGGCCCTTGTCGACTACACCTACATAGTTGCACGAAAATAAAACACAAGCAAAGCTCAAAATGTCGAGAAGTATCTTAGAGTGCTTAATTGATTCGAAGATTTTGAGAACATATCCTGGAATCATGGCATTCTACGAGACCACATTTCTTTGAGGTACGCAATCAAACAATTCACATGCCTTGTCTATGTTCACATTTTGCATACATGTCTACCAGGGCACTCTCAACCACAACATCTGACAAAAACCCACCTTCCATTATGTTTTGATGGATATCCACACCCTGCTTCAAAGCTCCCATTTGGCGTAGGCTAGAAGGATGCTGGCAAAGATTGTGGGATTGGCTTTACACTTGCAAATCACATTTGCTTGAAAGTTTCTAAAGCCTTTTCAATGAAATATCCCGAAGTAGGATATTGTCTCAAATCTGATTCAAGTTTTTGATTCTTGGCATGTTTTGCTTCATTTAATTGCAAAATAACAACATGCAAACATGCAAAGGAAATGATATAGATTTCCAAGGAAATAAGCAATTTCAAAGATAAATCTATTGAAAATGATTTTGATATAAAACATGCATGGCTGTTACATCAAATATACTGGTGTTACAATGCTAGAACATGCATAAAATTTACGTGCAACATACCCACATGATTCCACTTCAATATCATCAAAGCCCCTGGTAGATATGATCATTTGTAGCATACAGAAGAAGATTGAAATACATGCAAGAAGAGTGACCAATGCAAAAGTGGAGTTGATGTTGTAGAGGTGCACCAATACCAACATGCAATGGGAAGTCAATATCAACCAAACTTAGAAATAATTGCTGCAATATGAGGAATGATCACTGCCCAAAACGGAGAAGATTTTACCACACAATCGCTCACTAATAGGGCCAAACATCAATGAGAATCTGCTTTCACTATGGCGCCGCGAATATCTCCAAGTCATGCCAAGTATGGGATAGTCGTCCACAAAATTGAACAATGTAATGCACCTGTGAATCCTGAGGTGAATCCACCGAGGGGGCTGATTTGGGTTTCTGTCCAAATCACCAAACTATCTAGGGTTTTCGTCCTAGGGTTTTATTGGACCTTCAAGCAAAGCTTCAAGCTCATAGAGAAAAGACTCAAACTAAAAATAAAAATCTCCAAAATGCCTTTACAATTCCCCTTTTCCTCTTTTTATAATAGCCTTTTCCCTATTTTGAGAGAAATACTTTATTTCATTTCATTTATTTCAATTTCTCTCCAAAAAACAACTTTATGTAATAATTTAAAGTTAGACATTTTTTTTTATTTTGATCGGTGATAATATTGATTTTATTATTAATGATATCAAACACTACATAGCTGTCCATCACGAAACTGTAATCCAACTGCACAAAACCTCATACCCTACCTATCACTTCTATCTTCATCTATTGATTATGTGCATTATCCTTAGGAATACTACCCTGGTCTATACAAAAAGGGCTGCAACTACCATCTATGATTATATTTTGAGCCCATACCTATACAAAATGGGCTAATTTGCACTTATATCTATACAACTATTTTCAATAGAAAGACAAGCCCTTTTATTAACACAATGGGCCATCTCAAACGAGAGCTACAACAAAACAGAACTAGACATAATTCAAAATTTGACATAGCTAACTGGTTTCATCTTTCCTCAAACCTTGGCCTTGAAGAACGCTCCCTTCAAGCCTTCTGGAATGAACATACCTGTTGTGACCTTTTCACACATCAACCATTAGAAATGGGACCCCCTATCCTTTTTGTTCACTTGGCCCTTTTGGTTTCTTTGTTTTGGCAATTCTAGCTCTGGTCTCCTGAAGTTCCTCTTGTTTCAGTGAGAAATGGTGGTTTTTAGTAGGTCTTGGGTGTAGATTGAGTGTTGTGACATTTTCAGAATTTGAATGAGGCAAATTCGAGTGCAATCCAAAGAAACTTTCAAAATCTCCTATAAGGGCCTAATTGTACCCTAGTTGAAGAGGTTATTGAACAATCTAAAAATTGGTAAGTGTTAATCTTGAGAACATGGAAAGTTGAAAATGACTAAGTTTGTGGAAACTTCTTCACATGGCTCAGTATACGCCCAAAAGTGCTCAACATAAAGGATCAATAAAAAATTGCAAGGGGAAATTGAACTATGCCCGCAGGCAAGAAACCAATCTGAAAACAAAAAATTCTTCACCTTACTTGGTATGCACCCGTGGTCCTCATGCACAGAGTTTCTTTGCAAGATCAAAGTTGCATCCAAAGAGTAGGGTCAAGATAGCAAATGACCAAAAAGAAAAAAAAAGTTGGAAACAATGAGAACTCTTCATCAAGCAACTGTCACCAACACCAAAGAAAGTGTTGCAGATTGTGAAATTTTCTCCCATGGTGCATATGTGCCCAGATGCACAAACCATTGGTAACGTGGAGATAATCTGCTACTGGATGGATTGAGCCCGTACGACAACAACACCACCAAAATGGAAGAGCTATCATCATCGCTCCTTAAGCATGCTCAGACATAGTTTCCATAGCAGCACTTAGTATGCACTCCTTAGTGTTGTGTCTCTATACACAGGAATGTTGGAAAAGTCCAAAACCCAATGCACGAGTTGCAATGCGCCCAGAGCACCTGTCATTCATAGCAAAAAATTAGTTTGGAACATGAAAATCCCCTAGATTGTAGGAATTTGTTTGAAAACTCAGAAACTTGTCACTCACCTTTGTATGCGTCCATCAATGTGGATTCCACATATGCAAGGAGAGTGCTTTCAATCTGCAAATCCATCAAAGGGGTCCAAATGCGCTTAGAGCACATATTTCACTTGGCAAAGGAATGGTTCCAAAAAGCAATCCAAAGATGTAATCCACAACTAAGGTCAAGATGCACTTTGGGCGCGAATACTACATGCTCAAGGAAATATAGCGAGGTTAGAAAGTTCGCCAGACACCTCCAAACGCGTTTAGAGCGCGAAAATCATTTAGTTGGGGAATGGTTAAAAGGGGAAAGTCCGTGGAAGGCACCCAAATGTGCCTAGAGCGCAGATTAGCATGGGTCAAGGAATTTTCGCAAAGGAAAGAATTCCACGGGATGCCTCCTAATGTGCTCAAAGCACAATTCCTCCTGAGGCGTGGAATCCCTCTTACACAAGCAAGACCATCGGGTGCTCTGATATGCGCTCACAACGCATTTCTCATTAAGTCATGTAAAAATCAAAAGGATTATACTCCTTCACAATAGAGAAAATGCGCTCATAGCGCAAATTTACATAGGTGAAGGAAATTTTACAAGGTTAAAAATCCATGATGGTGGTCAAATTGCGCTCGGGGCTAAATTTTTGCAAATGACAAGGTAATATTACAAAGTTTTAAAATCCATCATATATGTGCCTTGGAAAAATTCTGAAATCCTCCATTAGGCTTTATACGTGACTATAGTGATGAGGGTGAGATTTAATATTTCTCCAAAGTTTAAAGCCCACAATAACGGGAATGTACTCGGAGTTTAAAAAATTGTGCTAAAGTGTGAAAAATCAAAAGTTTGAACTAATGGATTTAATTAAGTGTTGAAATTTCATGAGGAAATATTTGAAGCATGAAGAATTTAAAATAAATATTAGAATTTTTGGCATATAATATTTATTTCATAAAAAATGGAAATAAATTAAGTATTGGATTTTTTCTCAGCATCTAATGTTTAAATGGTGGAAATGATCAAGGGCGAATAAATTCAAGTCAAGATCGAAAAATGGAAAATAAATGGATTTTTTGGAATTATCTTGGAAATTAATTAAAAACTGAATTTTAATCCAATATTTAATTAAAATGTTGAAAATGATTTAATTGCTCAAATGTTTAATTCCAACTCGTTCAAACACACTTATGACAAAACTTGTGGATGAAGCCGAAATGCTCAAAATAACATCTTGTGAGAATATCGGAAACTTGATAAGTGGTGGTCGTCGTAAGAGAATCTCTCCCACAATGGCAACATGCAAGTAAATTTAATGCAACTACCAAAAATTAACTTGTTGTGAATTTAGCAGCTTGGGGGTTTGAATGCCTATATAAGAGAAGCATTCTCATTTCATTTTCACATCGAAGAATCGGAAAGACAAGAGCATAGGAAAGATTTTGGAGAATTCAAGAAGTGCGAAGTTTTTAAGGAGAAGCGTGCGAGTTTTGAAGTGAGAAAGAATTCTGGAGAGAAAAATTCTTTCTAGAGAGAGGTGAAGTTGCTTAGAGTTGGAGTGCTGAGAAAAGAGGCCGCGCATTTCATAGAGGAGAAATTCTGTAGTAAGTTTGCAAAATTAGAGGAAAGGCATGAATTTCTTGAGGAGAGAAAAATCTCTTTGTAGAGAGTGGAGATTCTATAGCAAATTTTCAAATTCTCTTCTCTAAAGTCAGAGTTTGCTAGTAAAGGAATTTAATCTGTTTTTTGTTCTTCCAATGTTCTTATGTTGTTTAAATTTTGTTTTGCAGGAAGGAGAAATGACAAAACCAATAGGAACGAGTTTGTCCAGGTCAGCCTTGATCAAGAATGAGTAGAGGGGATTCTATCCGGAATCTAAGATCACGTCGAAGTGGAAAAATGCGGGTGACATAAATGTGGGTGGATTGGATATGAGTGAATTCAACAGAAGAATGTTTGGGTATAAGGACCATGATCCCACATACTTAGCCAGTTAGCTTGTCAAAAGTAGGATTGTGGTTGTAGCTGGATTTCTTTTAGCCTTCCAACATGCAGAGTTGATTGTGGAGTTCTCAAGGCATTACAATTCAGAAGACAGAGCAATTAGAGATCCATATGGCAAAATGTTTGCAGACCTTTCTCCACCAGCGATTTCGGAAGCTTTTGAAATCCCAACATACAGATCAATGGTGTTGAAGTCAAAGGAGAAGACACTTAGTTTATACTGTTAGGGTTGACCATTGCAATGACCATAAGTGGCTATGGAAGAACAAAGCTCACCATTCCAAGTCACTCAAGCAACTGGTCTGGTTGGACTTCCAGCAAGAGTATAGTGAATTGATCATGATGTTGAACAAGATATTTGAGATTCCATAGTCCTACGCATTTGAACCATGGATGTGGTATTTTATTGAGCAAGCGATCAAGGGATTCAACAATATGGACTGGGTTAGAATGACCAGTGATAATCTAAATGAGCAACTGGAAAAGCTAGAGCAGTCAAGAGAATCCTACATGAGTTCCTATGTCATATACATGCTAGCCCGGATGACGAGGTATGATGGACTAAGATGCAAAGGGGCAATAAGAAGTGGTTCACACTGTGAAAGTGCATGAGTGTTACCCTCAATTACAACTCTATGCCAAGGATGATTTTGTGAGAGTCAATGACGTTTTTGCCATGCACATTGTCAGGACTCTGCAAGGTAGATTACATATGAGGCGATGAAGTTAATAGAGAAGTATGGAGCATGGTTCATCCAGTTCCCGACCTTCTCGTGCATCAGACTGTAGGGATTTTCTTTAGAACCATACAGACTCCCGAGGTATCCTACTAACAAGATGGTGCTGCTAGAAGTCAGTAGGCAGCTGGCGGTGTATGACAAGATTCAGAAGAGGAAGAGGAAGTTGGGACTTGAATTCCCAATCGCCATAGGAGAAGAAGATGAAATGTGTCCCTCTCTGCAGGCAGCTGAAAGATCAGTAGACGAGCTACATTTCTATTTTTGGCACTTTGCACGGCAACACCGGATTATGATCCCTATAACCAAATCAGAGTGGTGGTTGGTGTGAAATACCAACACAAGACACGCCTTGAAGATTTCTGGGCTAATGCTGCAGATGAGTACGAGGTCAAAAGGAGAATGTTTTCCAGATTGCCATTGAGCATGATCAGAGCGTGCAAAATCGTCGAAGTACTAGATCAAGTGGAGGAGGAACAAATGTGGTCTAGCCTGGATATGAAAAGGAGAAGATAATGCAACTATATGATTGGTCCAAGAAAGAAGTACTGGATATTGATTCAATATCTGGATCGGTCGTAAAATTTACTAAATGGTGGGTTGAGCGTCAAATCATTTACTAAATGGTGGGTTGAGCGTCAAATCAACAAACTAAAGGTGTCTAAGGATAAGCTAACTTTTAAATTGATGGGGCATCAACCATTGCGGGATGATAGGGCGAGGCAAACAATAGGAGTTAGAATTGAAGAAGGGGAAATTCCACCAGAGAATGTTGAACAAGGAAAAGGGAAAGAGTATTGCCCAAGAAGTACAATCGAGAAGTAGACTATTCACATGATGAAGAACCCCAACAGAAGAGACAAAGGTCAGTGGCAACTCCTTCATCACCCAATCAGACTCCTAGTTTACAGGAGATTGACCCTTTCACGATGGGAGAAGTTGAAACAAGCAGAAGAAGGATGTCACAGGAAGATCAAATGACTAGGCCGGTGCAAGATAGAGAGAGCATCAATGAATATCAACAATCTGTCCAAGGAAGAGATAGAGAGCAAGAGGTTGCTGTCGAGGAAAGCCTTAGGGTCATATTAGATTAGGAAATGATGGAGATAGAAGTTCCTACGACAAAGATGGAAGTTCCTACTGCAGAAGTAGAGGTTCCTAATGCAACAACAGAAAGTCCCATCGTTGAGGAAGAAATTAATGAAAGAATGGTGCAAGGACAAGAATAGTTGTCAGTCCATGACCAACGTGTTGCCATTCTAGATTGGTTAAGGCAAAGGCTGTAGAGGAGTTGTGAGAAGGAAATTGACCTTGCATTGGAATTACAGGAAATCTTGGACCGAGTCAACATGCCAGAAGAGAAGGGCAAGGCAACAAAGTTTGCAAACTTCATCAGGGGAGAATCTGAATAAAGGACTACAGATTGCAATTCTCACAGTCGACAAAACTAAGGACCAGATTGCTTTAGGTGATTACAATGTGACAGAGTTCTATCTAGGACATGCCTCTAGGGAGCAAGTCATGGAGGAATTTGAGGACTCTGCCTAAGCAATGAAGGAGAAGATGAGGAAGTTAGAAGGAAAATATCAAAAGATGAAAAGTGAGAACAAGGCTTTGTGCGAATATTTGAACAACTTATCCCATCCAGTGAGAGAAGAAAGTCAGGGCTTTGTTCCTCTTACAGTTCTTCCAGCTGAGTCTTTGGAAGGTATTGAGAGAATGATGCAGATTTTCCAAAGTGTAGAGGCTTGGATAGAGGGCATCCAGAGAGAGGCATACGGATTTGGTGTAGATATGCGAAAGGGCATTAACCATCCTCTCTAGGATACAATGTATAGATGAGTCGTGGGATGATGAGCATATTTATCAAGACGAAGTAATCTCACACCTGCAAGCTTTAATGAAAACTCCTAGGTAGATGTTGGCCGATGGTGGAGTGATGAGAGAAGGGGAAGTGTATGATTTTGCCCGTTGGTACAACGCAGTAATCATGGCAAAGGAGATGTTCACAAATTTCAATGGAGAGTTCACTCGGTTGAAAAAGGTTGTCGAAAATATTCAACAAGGAATCTCCAACATGGTTGCAACCTTATTGTCATAGAGACTGGCTGAGAACGATATATTTGCAGATAATCTAAGAAGCAAACTAGAGTTCTTCCGATTAAATTTCTCCACGAAGGATGACTTTTAGAACTTCTCCATATTCTCGAATGTCATGCACACAACCCAAGACTCAATGCTAGATTGGGGGAGTAATTTGAACAAGTGTGGACTAGAAATGATTGTTTTGGAGTTCAAGCAAGAATCAGCGCCAAGTTTCAGTGCAAATGAGCTAGAGACCATGATATCCAGATCTCGAGCATTCAAGGAACATAATCAAGTATAGGCTTCTCAGCGAAGGAGCATTTAATGCATAGTGGGCATTCATTTCGCTCCACTCTCCTGCTGGATGGACATGCATAGTGGGCATTTATTACCCCCCACCAAGGAAGTGGTTTTCTCTTGATTGGTCTGTGTGGACCCCTACATTAATTGTAGATTCTCTTTCTTTGCTCTAACCCTAATTAGGGCTGAAGTGGTAAAATCTGTGCCATCGGTTTTGTTTTGATCCGAGCCACTCGTAATTTTGAGACCTATATAAAGGCCTCACTTCCCATTTGTAAATGACGGAATTTGGAGATTGTTGCTTATGAGCTACTGAGATAATAAAGTTGTCATTGAAATTTGGTGATTTCTTGATGTATCTTGGTGCTTGCATGTTCTCTTTGTTCCCTTACTTAGAGTAGATTTATTTTCAAGTACTTAGATGAATGTGATTGATAATATTGTTGTGGTGAAGTCGCTTTGCACATACCTTTTGTTCTTAAATGATTCTTAAGCACAATGTAAGGTTGGATCTGAGCCATTATGTGGATGCTTTACTTCTATCTTTGATGCACATTGTTCGTTTTGATGGTGTTCATTGGGTATGAAAATCCTTTGCACAACCCTAGAAGATTGCACCGACTTTGCGTAGTTGTTGAATTTGGCAAAACAAAGGTTAGTAGACTTCATAGTAGTGTTCATCTTTCAAATTCTTAGGATTAGAATAAAATTCCTGAACCCTACTCCCATTTACTTTCTGAATATTTGTGAAAACCCCAAAGAAAAAAAAGTACTCATTGCAATATCATTCGAAAGCTCCCATATCCAGTATTGTTTGAAGTCGACTTGAGGAACATAATGTAAGGCCCCTCGTGATACCAACATATCACATCAACCATTGAGCTTATCCACAATCAAGAATTGACATAAAAGGAACCTTGGAATCAATTGTATGATCTTTCGCAATCTTAGCATACACACGATTTTGATCAAGAGAGGATAAGATATCTCAAATATTTTTTTTCTATTGTTGGTAGGTCATAAAACATTCATCAACAATACCTCCCTTTGTATCCAAACGGGCTCTCTTTGCCCTCCTTTTCTCCAATTCCTTTTGTCTCTTTTCTTCCTCTCAAACTTGCAGAAATCAACCAACATCTCTCATCCGCCCTTTGCCTCCTCTGTGCAAACTTCCTTCTTTGTTGCTGAGCTCCGGATCAAGAAAGGCTTAAAATTGTGTAGTTCCCTCTACTGCACACCAAAATCCCTCTTTTGCTCTTAGACCAACTCCTAGTTCCACCATGGCCTGGATTGGAATCATTCCCCTGGACCATTGGGGCTTCACACAAACTCTCAGGACCCTGAGGGCCTCCTCTTTGGATCCTAATTGGAGAACCCAAGTGAAAAAAGCCGAGGAGATATCAATGTTAGTCCTAAAGCAGTGATCAATGTTCAAAAATTCTTCACCCATAATCACTTCGACACATTGCCAAAACCTGGGATCATCAATCATGAAAATCCCCTTCAATCTCTTCATTCTCACCGCCCCCCTAAATACTTGCAACCGGTTTAAAGTATTCAGCACGAAATTGGCTTCCATCTTTCCTGAATCGGCACACTGAACCCACAATCACCTGAGCACCACAACCAAATTGATAGACTGATAGAAACAGAAGACAACAATAACCAATTTCTGCTCCCGGGATTACTATCTTGATCCAAACGCTTCTAAAACAATTACCAAAGCGCACCACCTGACTTCCACGTTTACCTTGCCATGTGTGGATTTAATGGTTGAATGACTTCTCATTATTCTATGCGTACGTACCATCTTTCCAACATTGCCAATCTACATTACCTGTCATGATTGTCATCTTTCACACAAGCATTGAGCTGACAGATAGATAAAAGTTTAAATTTTAAAAGTGAACATACAACTCTCTCCCTCTAATGACTTCGATTACAAACAAATATATCTTCGACCCCTTCCACCCACGCCCAACACTTCAATTTAGCTCATTTTAAAGGGGGCTTTGAGTCCATCCCATCAATGTCCCTAAAGTCTTCAATTAGTTCTTTACCTTGATCTCCCAATGCAACACCAATATTTGACATTGTGTTTGGTACATGGTTCCCTTCTCTCAACACATTAGACACCTTAAATTCTATAAATCAATCTAGAAGAGATTTAATTTGTCTAATATACTTATTGAGGTACCATACTCCAGACTCACCTTTGACAATAGCGTTAATAATTACTAATGGGTCTCCTTCCAAATGGAGTTTGGGGACATGTAGCTGCTTTTCCATTTTGATTGCAGCGAGTGCTGCCTGGACCTCAGCCTCGTTTTTTGTTCCTGTTAGAGTAGTCTTAGTTTAGCTAATAATTAAATGAAGTCTATCTACTCTATGCTTAAGTTATACTTAGGCAGCTTTATAATTCTTTAGGGTTTTCACCTTTAGGGTTTCGTGATTCCTTTTATAAGGATTCACTTCTTTGCATTTCATTAAGGAGATTGTATTCAGTATTGTTGTTAATAGAAGCTTTATTCTTTTCAACATGGATTTCAACTCTCTGGCT
>MU224161.1:80121-102707 GCA_018584345.1 Thuja plicata
AATGTCCTCGGAAACTTGTTTGTGCTTATCAAGCACCTGCTGAACATCAAAGTGAACCTACTGCCATGAATCCGGTGTGGGTTAGTGGATATGAAGCACTGGGCTGCCCACTCCATGTCATTATGTCTCGTGATGGCCTCCATCCTGTGAGTAGATACCAACCTAGGCCCGCCATCTGGCATGGCCTTAAGAACCACCTGCTGATCACCCTGCATAAATTCCAATTGCTCAGCCTGTGATCAATGGTGTACCTTCCTAGGGTCTGTAACCACTGCATACCCAGAATAACATCCAAACTGTCTAGGTCAATGACATAAAAATCTGCCTCTAGAAGGTAATCTCCAAAGTGGATTGGAAGACCGAAGATCTTCCTTGTACAGTTCAATAAGTCCCATCCTGCCACCTTGACCTCAAACTCTGGAATATCATCTACCTGTAGTCTTCTCCTGGAGACCATACCTGTGCTGATAAAATTGTGTGTAGCACCTGTATCTAAAAAGCAGACAATCCTCTGCCCTCTAACTACTCCTTTCAAACGAAAGGGGTAACATGCAGGAATCCCTGAAAATGATGCTAAGGTAACTAGGGGCTTCTCATGGGGGGCTCTCTTCTTCTTTCCTTCTGCTGGTTGCTCTACCTGAGCCTCCTCATCGCTGTCCTCCTCATCTCTGCCCTCATATTGCTCATCTTCTTCCTCAGAAGCTACCTCAATGTAGTGTAGTTTGCCTTTCCCAAGGCACCTGTGATCGGGAGTCCAAGGCTCCCTGCAAGTAAAGCACAACTTCCTCTTCCTCAGCTCATTTCTAGTCTCAAAGTCCAGTCTGGGTGGCATATTCTTATTCTGATTTTTATTCTTCTGGAATGATGAACTCCCCTTAAAGGTTTTCTTAGGGGGCTGTAATATGGAGGAAGGTGAGTCTAGATCACGTGCTAACTTAATAGCGTCATCTAGGGTATCCGGTTTGAGAACTCTAACCTGTCCCTTGAACTTATCCTGTAGGCCCTCAATAAACAACATGACCTTCCTCTTTTCAGACATGTCTGGCACCATAATGGAGATCCTCTGGAACTCATCGATATACTGCTCTAGTGAACCACTTTGTTTCAACTTAGCTAACTCTTTCTAGTAGACCTCTATGTCCTTCTTGTTGAAACGGCTAATCAATCTAGTGTGGAATGTCTCATATGAGGTAATCAATCCGTGATCTTGGGTGACAAGGCCGTGGTGCCACCAATCATATGCAACTCCCTCTAAATGCATAGTGGCAAATTTAATTGCCTTGGTCTCCGACATGGGCTTGAGGGTCAAGAAGGTATCGAGCTTGTGGATCCAAGCTCTAGCGGATGTCCTACCGTTGCCATCGAACGCAAGAAGAGTCGACTTGTTCATGACATGTTTTAAATCCCTGTTTGGACCCCTGGGTCTCCTATCTTGTTGGTTCTTGCTAAACTCTCTTCTGAACCATGTACTGTGGAAAAGTCAAATCTGCTTTGACATGGTTTGGTAACATATTCCACTCATCATGCATGATCTTCACATTCTCTGGGAGAATGCCTGTGGCCTCTGGTGGTGCTACCTCTTCCCCTGCATTATTATCCACGAAGTTTGGCATAAGGGGCCTATTAGACGTACGAGTGGGGGCCCTAGCTTCTCTAGGTGATCCCGCTGTATTGCCTTCAGTACTGTGATGGCTAGAGGGTCTCCTGACTGTAATTGATAACTGCTGGATAACCCCTGATAGTTGGTGTAAAACATCAGCAATATTGTCCTGTCCATCTCGTATCTGTCTCATAGTCTCCTTGGACTCTTTGTTTGCCTCCTCAGCCATAGTCACACTCGGAGTAACCTGTTCAAGAATAATTTCCTCGTCCTCTGTATGGCTGGTCTCAATATCTACCTGAATGGGAGAATCTGCCCGTTCCTGCTCAACCCTGTTATGTCTAAATTCGGGTATCCTGTGCCTGCTATGCATACCTGGCTAGCATGGCTACTGTTGCAACCAACTGAAAATCTGAAAATGATGTTCCCACTAGGATGGCAAGATCAATGGCTCTGATACCAATGTAATGACCTTTACTGGTTCCCTACTAAAGATTTCCTGAAGTTTTTAATATATTGATTGCGGAAGTTGATATGTGCCTGTGGTGGAGATAAGAGAGTGTATTCCCTTTTTGCTTATATATATTTTATTTCTCAAATCGGGATATATGATGGAGCACCAATCACAATAATCTCTATGCTGGATAATATATATCAAGAACTCGAACAGTAATGAAATGACACAGATATGTATTTCAATGGCATAAGATCTCATGAATATCCAATAACATTTAATACTTCTCAAACACATTTACGCATTCAAATCTCCAAACATTAATCAACTCGAATCAACTCGGATTCATTACATAAATATATGTTAGGAGGACTGCGGATTAGTAACCGACTATGCACCTGCAATATTATCCTTCAATGTCGGGGTGTACAACTGTTGCCCAACGCACTGGATAATGTCCCGCGAACGTAGCTTGCTGGGAATGTAAATACGGGACAACCTGTGCAGTAATACAAGGAATATGGAAGCCGCGTCCAGTAGTAACTTTCTTCCCGCAATCACTCTACTCCAATGTTTAGTCGTGGTTGCCAGTTGGGACACAAATGGCCTATGCTGCTTCCCACGCACTGGTTTCTGTAGGTGTTTAAACCGCAGTTCACTTCCACGCGGGCCAATATGGAGAGTGGTCTCCGTGTCTTATTTCCTCTTCACAACCGCTGACGACATGAGGCTTCACACAGCTCGGCCCCTATTCAACACGACACTGCTAGCTATCAAACCATACCGCCGATACACCCGATAATGTTCACTAGCCGTTCTCAGTCACACGGATGCCAATGTTGCGCAAAGAGGGATTCTAGTGTTATTTTAATATTCCCGTAAAGCCACAATGTTAACTTGGTGAGAATGCAGTCTTCTTTAATGAATGAATCCAGTGATTGCCATCCAAACCCTCTCGACTACTGGAATGTATTGATTAAATCAATGTTGTGTAATATTATTGAGTATTAATTTTCTAAACTTCAACTTGTTTGAGCTCCAATACGAAATCTATATGATTCCACCACAAATGAGAAATGTTGGGGCTACGTCCAGTTTCCCAATTTTTCTCGAGGGGCTACGTCCTCAAGAAAATACCAGTCACAACTGCAACCAGATTTTTAAATTCTTTGTTTATTTTATCTTATGGGTGCTTTTCCCAAGGAAGATCTCTTTCTTTTATAACCTCGAAGTGAGGGAAAGCAACGCTTTTTAAGAGATGTGGGATAAAAGGTTTCATAAAGTGACTTTAAGTCACTTAAGTCACTTTTATAATATAAAATACATAAAGTGACTTTATAATTCCTTATTATAAAGGAAGTGACTTTTCTTTTATAAAGTGAACCCAGTAATAAAAGCTTGCTCACTGAAGCCTGTGACTGGCTGACATCCTCTGACAGAGCCATTAGCCTACCTGGATGTGGGAGATAGACTAATCTGGCGCCCTACTGGCCTACTGCGGGATTGGGGACATTACAGCCAGCGTCCCTTGTGGGATTTGTGACATGGTTTAACAGCCTCTTGTGTCTTCTATAAGTCTAGTGGTTGTATCGGGCATTAAAAGGTCGATATTTTGGTCTAACGACAACCACTACTTGTAACAAGTGGTATTAGAGCTTGGTCACAGGTTCGAATCACGCAGGTCACGATGAGTGACGCTGGCAGGGAGATTGTTGGCAGCGGGCCAGCATCCCTCGCGGGATTCGTGACATGGTTTAACAGCCTCCTGTGTCTTCTATAAGTCTAGTGGTTGTATCGGGCATTAAAAGGTCGATCTTTTGGTGCAACAACAACCACTACTTGTAACACAATGATCATAGGATATGCACTAAATGGATTTGTTGAAAAACTTCTAAGTTTTTTTAAACAAATGCATTTGGCAGGTGCGAAGCCAAATTTCACAAACTTTATAAGCATCCTTCCAGCCTGTGCCACAATGGGAGCGCTTTGGAACAAGGCTTTCATATCCATCAAAGCATAATGGAAGGGGGATTTTTATCAGATTTAGTTGTAAGTGCACTAGTAGACGTATGCAAAAATGTGAAAACATAGGATTCATGAATTGTTTGACAGAATACGTCAAAGAGATGTCTCATGGACTGCTATGATTGGAGGATGCGTTCAGAATGGTTTTGTTGAAAAGGCTTTTAAAACTTTTTAGCAAATGCAATTGGTTGACAGCTGTTTGTTTTTGTTGTTGTTTTTATGACAGCTATAATAATTTATAAAATCAGCCCTTGCTGCTCTCTTTTGATTTTTTTTTTTTGCATTATATCAATTAAAAATACAAAAACTGGCGGATACAAAGCCAGACTCCTCAACCTTTGCTAGCATACTCCCTGGCTGTGCTCAAATTGGAGCTTTCGAATTGGGGACAACCATTCCTTTCAAAAATCATATTTGAAAGGGGATTTTTGTCAGAAGTTGTAGTTACAAGTGCCCTGGTAGACATCTATGTAAAATGTTGAAGGATAGGCAAGGCACGTGAACTTTTTGACAGACTGCCTCAAAGAGTTGTGGTCTCATGGAGTCTGGACTGCAATGATTGTCAGATATGTGCACATTGGATTTGTGGAAAAGGCTTTAGAAACTTTCAAGCAAATGCGATTTGCAAGTGTAAAGCCAGTCCCACAACCTTTGCCAGGATCCTTCCAGTCTGCGCCAAAATGGGAGCTTTGAAGCAGGGTGTGGATATCCATCAAAGCATAATGGAAGGTTGGTTTTTTTCAGATGCTGTGGTTGCAAGTGCCCTGGTAGACATGTATGCAAAATGTGGAAACATAGACAAGGCACGTGAACTGTTTGGCAACATATCTCAAAGAAATGCAGTCTCATGGAATGCCATGATTGCAGGATATGCTCTTAAAATCTTTGAATCAGTTAAGCACTCTAGAATACTTCTTGACATTGTGAGCTTTTCTTGTGTTTTATTTGCGTGCAACCATGCAGGTGTAGTCGAGGAGGGCCTTACATACTTCAACCACATGAATAACAATTATTGCATTATACCAACAGTTGATCATTATGTATACATGGTCTACCTCCTTGCCTGTGTTGGCTATCTTGAGGACACCCAAAGGGCCTAAACTATATTATCAAGATGCCAGTTAAACCTCTGGGGGTTGCGTGGATGTGTTTTAGTAGTGCCTGTGGATCGCAAATGAATATAGGCTCACTGATGCTGCTTTTCGATCTGAATCCTTCAAAATCTGTGACTTATGTTGTTCTCTCTAATATCTATGCAGGAATGGGCTGGTGGGGTGAGGTTCAAATGATAAGGAGATTGATGAATGATAGAGGAGTTGAAAAGATCCCAGGCTATAAAATTGTACATGCTATTTTGTTGAGGAGACAAATCACATCCACATAAACGAAATTTATGCAAAGCTGGAGAAACTGGCTTGGGAGATGAAATCAGCAGGATAGAAACTGGCTTGGGAGATGAAGTCAGCAGGATATTTTCTAGATTCAAGACGTTCACTTAATGATGTGGAAGAGAACGGAAATGAATTTTTCAATGTAGTGATTTTTTTACTTGGAATAAGAAAAGTTCTAGAAAAATGAGTGAAAGAGGAGGAAAATGAATTTTTCAAAGTAGTAATTTGGTTTTACTTGGAATAAGAAAAGTTCTAGAAAAATACAAATAAATTAGCAGCAACAGCAAAGAGAATACATCGCTGCTGTCCAAATAAGTTTCCAGCTAAAAAGTAAACAACAGTTATAGCTGCTGAAAGCAATGGATTTACAGTCCACAAAAGACAGTGTGAAGGTCTGAAGAACAACAAACTAGACACAAAACAGCAAATAGACATTCTGATACAAAAACTGTGCTTTCTTTATATGTTCTTTCCTGCAGCTGTAAGCCATTCTGAACTCACCAACAGGGGAAGCAAATTTATGTCTTCAATTGAAATTGTATCACTTGTAAGCTGTTTTCTGGATTTGATTGTATAAGTAGTTTTCTGGAATTGACATTCCTCTTTTGATGCAAAAATACTTACACAATCAAATCCAGAAAACAGCTTACAATTGATCTCGTGGATTGTGGAAATCTACTTGCTCTTATGACAAAGTGGAGTTGCAAACCGGGCATCGTTTAGCAGTGGGGTCTTCAGCGCAGCAGGGCCTGCGTGAATAGCAACAGGGCAGCATGGGGAGTAGTAGAAGTTGGGCAGCGTGAGGAAGGGGAACAAGGTTCCTTTACGTGGTGTGGACAGAGATTCCATTTTATACCCGGTGGGTCCAGTGGTCTGCGGGAACAGGTCTGCCCCACCTTCTCCTCTCTTGTCTCTTGCATACTTTTTGTTTTTCTTCCTCCAGCTTTCTTTAAAACAAAGAATATCATTGAAAATGGCAAACCGGGATCCTTTTCAAACATCAAACCTGCAAACCAAGACTTAATAGTCATATCTATCCTGCAAACCAACAACTTGGAGTCTCGGATAATACAAACGGAGGTTTGGACTCTCGGGATTCTAGAATGTTATCAACAACCATACTCAAACTGCAGGGCATGGGTATAAACAGTTGTAATACAGGGGTCCAAGGGGCCACAGGCGGTCAGCTACTAAGCATAAATCCACACCCGGATAACCTAGGATTGACACAGTGGGCTCGAGGCAGCCTTCAGCCAACAAGAGTTCAAACATGGTATAGTTCAGAGTGGCAATCCCTCATTTTAGACGTTCTACAAGGAGGAGTCGTCAACACAAATAATAAGTTCATCTTTGTGAATGAAAAATAATACCCGGGGATTCTAAAATGGAGACAGGCTCGGAAGAGGAAACACCTGCAGAAAAAGAGGCTCATCATGATACTACCTAAGGCAGCTAACAAATACCTGTTGATAGTTGATTCAAGGAACCATGCAGCAGATGACAAGGCAACTCAAAACGGAATCAAGGAGGATAGGACAGAGAATCCTATCGAAAATACTGAGGTGGACAAAGAAGGGGGAGAGAGGGGATCACCAAACAATAAAGACACTTACAGCCCCTCTTCCTCTCCTCTTCTTTGGTCTTCAGAACTATATGTAAGTGACCTTATGGATTTGAAAAAGAGAATTGAAAATCTGGAAGAAATGGGGCAGCAAGAAAGTGACAAGCTACACGAGGTTATAGTAGCTAGTTGGGAACTAGAGAGGGAAACAAATGGCCAAAAGAGCAGGTGTTAAGCCTTCAAATCAGCATCAAGAGAGGACAGCAAGAGTTAGTTAGTTTAACGCAGAGAAAGCAACAGAAAATTGCAGCCCCGAACCAATGAAAACAACCACAACAATACAACTAGAAGAATTTCAAGCAGCAATGGCGAACATGGTAATCAGAGAAAACGAATTAAAGGAGAAGATAACAGAGGCCAAATCTTGGGCTCAAGTGGTAAATGAACCGACAATGGAGCAAAAAGAAATCATCGAGGTGCAAATAAAGAAGCAAATAAAAGAGGAAAAAGACAAACAGGAGAAGGCAGCAAACATCATTATCAAAGGCTTAAAGGACTATGGAGAGTGAAAAAACAGACATTCTAACACGGGATTTCATCAGAGACAAGCTGAAATGGACAGGAAATATACGTCAAGCAAGCAGGATTGGTAAGAGTATGGGAGTCGGGAAAGATATACATGTGAGAGTTACTTTAGGCAACATAGAGGACAAGACTGCGATTTTGAAGAATAGGGGGCCGCTTAGAGGTTCCCATATATACTTGGATGAAGACTTGACATTCACACAACAAGAGGAAAGGAGGAAAGAGTGGGAGAAAGTAAAATCAGCGAGAGATGCAGGAAAGTGGGCATGGTTGAAGAATGGTAAAGCACAAATTGTTGATAGACCAACAAATCAGAAATAGGGATTCGGGGCCCCACAAGAGTATCTAAACATGGTAAGTTGGAATTGTAGAGGATACTTGTGGAGAAGAGGACCGGGGTTGGGGCCCATAGCCGAAGGGCAAGACATTATTTTTTTAATAGAAACACATGAACATGAAGGGTGCAGAATCCCAGAATTTGAAGGATACACTAAAATCTCTATTTGGAATGAAGAGACGGAAATAGGTAAAGGACACGGAGGGATAACGATACTAATAAAGGAAACATGGAATAAAATAGTAAAAGTAGAGAAGGAAGATCCAAACAAATAATTTATATGGCTGAAAATTGACGACTGTGGGTTGGTTACATGGCTGGCTGCTTGCTACTTTGCACCTAAAAGTTCAAGGTTTTACAAGAAAAGAAACCTTGACAACGAAGACCTTTACGCAGCTTTAAAGAAAGATATTTCTGCTTTCAACTCTATTATGGGAGATACAATCCTTATTGGGGATTTTAATGCTAGGACAAGTAATCAATCTATTCAGTTGGGCAACGAGTCGACAAAGGATAGTAACCCCTTGTGGCTAGAGGAGAGTGAAGATAACTATAACAAAAGGACTTCGCAAGATGAGAAGAGGAGTGTTCCGCATTTCGGGGCAGAACTGTTGGGTCTTTGTAGTCTCCATGGTTTGGTTATATGCAATGGCATGAAGTATCGACCAAGATGAGGTGGCATCGCATGTAAAACATACAATGGACAAAGCGTCGTGGATTATGTGATATGTTCTCAAACATCCATTCCCAAGTTGACGGAGTTCGGGATTGAACGCTGCCCTATGGAGTTAAACTCTGATCATATGCCTCTTTTTATCAAATATGGTGTTAATTCGAGGGGGCAGCAAAGTGCGTAGATCCAAGGCATTGGTATAACAAATCTTAAACAGGGGAAAATACTTATAAATCAGGAGAATCATGAGATATTCTGTGCTTCTCTTAAAAGGCAGCTTTAAATGATTAACAACAACGTTGACCTCAAGGAAAACAATGGCGAAAGTAAACACTTGATCAGCAGCATGCTGGTTCCAATAATTCATAGTGCCCTAAAGGAGTGTAAGAGATCTAGACCGAGGAGGAGCACATCAAACACCTTTCCAGCTAACCCCTGGTATGAGGAAGAATGCAAGGCAGCGAAAAGATACCTTACTAAGGGAGATTCTAGCAAAGAAAACACTTACGCATACTGACAGCTGATAAAAGCCAAAAAAGAAGTTTATGTGACTGCTCGAAGGAAGGAGCTAATTTCTTTAGGGAAACATAATCCTAAAGGCTTTTGGAGAGAATTGTAGCAGAAGAGAACACAAGTAGAAAATAACATCACAAATATTCAATGGTTGGAATATGCGAAGCTGTTATATGAAAGGCGAAATGGGGTGGATAGTCCACCTATAATTAATACTTCAGCTGAGTTATTTTCCATTGAGGACATTAAACTGGGTATAAAGAAGCTGGCAAATGGTAAGGCAAAAGATATCGATGGGTTGCAGGCAGAATTTTTGAAGTGGGGAGTGGAACTCTTGGCTCCACACATCAAAGATATCTTCAACATGGTCACTAAGGGCAGCTTTCCCACTAAGTGGACTACCAGCGTTGTTATTCCTCTTCATAAGAGTGGCGACATCAACAATCCTTCTAATTATCGAACCATTATGGTGAATCCCCTTCTTGGTAAACTCTTTGGGAGTATGTTAGAGCGTAGAATCAGCGATTGGGCAGAAAAAGAAGGGAGGAGAGCAAAAGGACAGTCGAGATTCAGACCAAAACATTGTACTATTGATCACTGCATCACTCTAAGACATTTCATTGAAAAAGTGTGGGAGAAGCAGGGGGGAGAAGCTTTCTGTTGTTTTGTGGACTTCAAGAAGGCTTTTGACACCGTCCCTAGGGATAAGTTGTGGCACAGAATGGAGGAGTTAGAGGTCCCACTAGAGTTAAGGGTTGCGGTTTATAAATTATATGAGCGGGTCAAAGCCAAAATCAGAACTAAGGAGGGCATGTCTGAATGCTTTGGGAGTGACATAGGTGTCAAGCAGGGGTGCCCTTTATCCCCTACTTTGTTTGGTCTCTATATTGATAAATTGGAGGAGTGGTTAAACAAGGCCAATGGGGATGGCATTCAGTTGGCGGGATATGTGGTGAGGCTGCTCCTGTACGCTGATGACCTTATTCTTATTGCAAATTCCGCCCAAGGATTGAGAGAGCATTTGAAAAATTTGGAGCTTTTTTGTCAGGAGGTGGGGATGCAAGTTAATGCCTCTAAGACTAAAATCATGATATTTTCTCTAAAGAAGAAAAAAAGCAGCATACTTTTATTTTTGAGGGCAGCTCTTTAGAGATTGTGGAAGAGTATAAGTACCTGGGAATTGATTTCAACTATAGGCTAAGTTGGGAGATATGCAGATCAAAAATAATATAGGGGGGTTGGAAAGCTTCTTACCTCCTTCAAAATAGATGCAGGAAAGCTGAGTTGTGGGATTGGAAGACTAGGAAGACTCTCTTTGGCCTCTTGGTGGTTCCGGTTATTCTCTATGGGTGTGAGGTTTGGGGGAGTAACATGTCAAATCACAAATGGAGACAGATAGAAAGAATCCAAAAACATCTTATCACTAGTAACCTCAAGGTCAAGTCAATGGTCCCATATGAGATCCTCTTGGCGGAGGCTGGTGTGTTTCCGATTGAAGCCTCAACAATTATTTGCTTACTATGCTACCTAAACAAAGTGGGTGATATGGATATACATTGCTGGCCTAGGATGGTAGTGGCGGGGGAGTTAGAATGGAGGAAAAAGACTTGGAAGAAACAAAATAACAAGTGGCTAAACAAATGGAACATAAACCCCCACGAGTGCCCAAACACTAACATTGAGATCAAAAAGTGGGTGTTAGAGAAATTCAAAACTGCCATGTGGACACAACAGAAAGGTAGGAAAAAAGCTCACTATGTCAAAGAATTTAACCCCAAGTGGGACCATGGCGATAAAGAATATTTATGTTCCACAATTAAAGGCAAGGCAAAAATCCTGATAGCTCAGTTGAGGACCAGCTCTCATCATTTACGATGGGAAACTGGTAGATGGAAAGTTCCCAAAGAGATGTGGGAAGAAAGAACTTGTAATTTTCGCAGCAAAGGGGTGGTTGAAACAAAGTGGTATTTTATCAAGGAATGTGCTGCTTATGAGGACATTCACAGTCATTACGAAGACAGCCTACAAGTGAACAGTTTGAAAGAACTTTTTGAAGAGGCAAACTTACACAAAACGACGACTTTTCTAACAAGGATCCACAATAAAAGGGTCCACCTGGAGAAACTTCAGCAAACTGATTAATTGGTTCTATCTTGGTCCCTTGGACTGCTGGTCTCGTGGACGTCATTAAAATTCATTCACTCATTCATTCTTATTGTATCACTTGTCTTTAGATATGTTGGAGCTTGTCCATGGAATTGACATTCCTCTTTTTGTAAAATCTATAACTGCAAGAATAAAATTACCAAAATAGTTGTAGATGATATACCTGCTCCTAACCCATTTGAGTTTTCTCCACTGCAATTTATCCAACTCATCAAAGCAATGAAACTATTTACTCAAGCATGCTTATGTGAGGTGATTAGACATTCCACTAGCAAGTTGAAGGTGGATTTTTAAGTAGCAATCAATGTTCTATTTAAATTTAATATTTTAAAAATATATAAAAATAAAACCTCCACGTTTCAGATTCTTTTTCTCTTGTACTTACTCTCTTTTTTGTGATGATGGATTTGTGGGGGAACCCCACCATAAAAGTCTCACATGTATTTTTCCTTTAGCTTGCTTAAATATTTTCTGACAAAGGCATAAATATAAATTGAGTGATATAGTTGACGAAATTATTTTTTATGCACATTTTTCAACACATGGGGATTGGTTATGGTTCTACAATACAAGGGTTCATTTTAAGTAAGGGTGCAATTAGACATAAATCTAAATATATATTATTATTCAATATAAAAATATTTTCTAAAAAATCTAAATCCTCCAATATATTATTTAACTCATATTTTACTATCGGTCTAACCATTGCACCTCTTTTTGGTGCAAATGCGAGTTATAGATAGCATATTATTAATTTTCTAAAAACTTTTCTCATCTTCTCCAATTTTGTTAACCAGTTGTGATTTAGGTGAAACAGTTGCAGTAATTTATTTTTGTAACATTACTGTATAGTTCAATTTAGAATTCAGGGGCTTTCAATTTTATACATTGTCTTGTTTGGTACTTTAGTTGTGCCCCTGACCCCCTAGTTCTTTGATCAGCTGTTGGTCATCTGTTAAAAGATTGCTTAATCTAATTGTCATACTGTGCTGTGTATGGTCATGGAGGAATCCTATATTTTTATTCTTTTGCTGGTAGAGATTTATCAAACATATAAAATATGTTGCCTATGAAAGGTTTGATCAGATGGGAAAATGTATTTTATAAGAAATGAGTCCAAGATATTAGCCATCACCTTCTTTGGTTTGGCATCTTGTATGTCAGAGAACATGGCTAGATCAAATTGTACATATGTGGAGTTTCACTAAAAAGTGGAAATTATTTGAAGTTTCAATGCTATGGTTAGATTTTGTTTTTTGAATATGTTTCAAAGGTGCAGTACTCTCCCTTGTGACCAGATGCTTCCCTCTTAACATGACCTAGCTCTCTAGGAAAATGAATAGAGTCCACTTGTTTCCAAGTTAGTGCAGGCATTCAAATTGTCCACTTGTTTACGAAATCGGCATCAAAACTCTCTCTAGGAAAATGAATAGAGTCCACTTGTTTACAAAATTGGCATCAAAACTATCTGTGAAATTTTGTTCATCCAATTGAGGCATTTGAGGCACCAGCTTTTAATCAACTTTTTTGTGATTTTACTATGTTTACCTGTAATTTTGCCAAGTGTTGAGATAAGAGATAACTTTTACTCTTAATTTTCTCTAGTTTCTCTTAGTTTTCTCTAGTTTTGCCTGAGCTCAAGTCATCTTAACTATTTATGCCATAGTGCTGTGTTGTACATGATGGGGGACTTTCTATGATAGCAACCTCTTTTATGATCTACTTTTTCATATTTGGTGTTTTTTGGCTGTAGAATTGGCTACTTGAACAAAAATTGGACCTTTGACTATGTTGTTGTTGTCTTATGTATAGTTTTGGATGTGTGTAGATCATCAAATCTTTATAAATTAGAGTCTAGACGGGCTTCAGTGCATTAGCAACACCTAATTTGACTGGTTTATAAGCTGTTCATTCTGCTGTGTACTTTATTGAATATTTTTTCACTACTGGGTGGCTGTTATAACAATTATTAAAGCTCATGTTATATTTCCAAATGAACGAGCATGTAATTCTAACTTTCTGAGGAGTCAATGTCCTAATAAATTCCTACTGTCTTCTCCTTACTGCAGTTAGCAGATGGTGGAGGAGGTGGTGGCATTGGAAAGAAGAATAGCCATGGTGGTGGTGATGGGGGAGATGACGGGGGTGACGATGATGACTACTTTGGTGACTTTGATGAAGGGGATGAAGGAGATGAAGGTGGTTGGTTTAGGAGGAGGACTGTTTTCCAAGAGGTTAGCAATGATTGTAAAATTTGACAAATGATTGACACAGAAATTCAATTCGTTTGTTGTGGATGAAAATTAAAATCTTTAGTACTTATTTACAGGTTTTTGATAGAACAATTATTGAGGCTGTCTTGCGGGAGTGGCATAGAACCATGAGTGATTTACCTGCTGGACTTCTTCAAGCTTGTGAAATGGTGATTGATGCATAACAATTACACCTTCCTAACAGCACTGGTAGATTGAAGTGTCACTCAGGTTTCTTTGCACATGTGCTTACATGTTTAAATGCCATGCAGGGATTAGTAAGTACAGCTCAGGTGGTCAGGTATATGTCAATAAATGCAAGACCAACTGTGTCGAGGTTTATCTCACGTGCTACACCCCAGACAATTTCGAGGGCATTTGTTGGACGGTAATTCGATGAATGATCAACTTGCACCTTATTTTATTTTTTTAAAGCCGTGTTAAATACTTCTCACTTAGAGTCTGATCTGGTCTTCTGTAAGTACTTTCACATCCTGATTATGAAATAAACTAGTATCAGAAACTTTATATAGTAGTCTTATGCTTGAAAGTCATGTAGTTGTTCTTTATGCTCTTGCAATTTTTCATCACAAAATTCTGAGGTAGGTTGTTTGCTGATGTAGGATGATTGCAGATCCAGCTTTTCTTCCTAAAATGTTATTAGAGCAAGTTACGACTATTTGCTCTACTGCTTGGTGGGAATTGCGACATCGAAAAGAAAGGTAAGTGAGTTTGTTTGATAGTCAAACAGATGATTACACTAAATTAAATTGGTAGAGCCTGATCTGTTTTAAATATTTTATATTTCAGGATAAAACACGAATGGGACCTGGCCCTGATAAATGTGCTGACAGCCTCAGTATGTAATGCAGCTATAGTTTGGACCCTTGCTCCATGCCGATCATATGGAACTACTTTTCGATTTAATCTACAGAACACTTTACAGAAGCTTCCTAATAATATCTTTGAAAGAAACTATCCTCTTCGAGAATTTGATTTGCAGAAAAGGATACATTGTTTCTTTTATAAGGCTGCAGAGTTATGCATGGTCGGTATGGCTGCTGGAGCTGCTAATGGTGCCCTGTCAAATCTGTGTGCTTCACAAAAGGAGGGGAGGTACAATTTCTTATGATCACTTATTGCTTTCTACTCTTTCTTTGATTGCTAGGGTTTTGGGATTTTTTGGAACTCATCTTTTTTTGCTGCAGAACATCGGTTCTCATACCATCTATTAGCACAAGTTCTCTTGGTTATGGAGCTTTTTTGGGATTATCTGGGAACTTGAGATACCAATTACTGAATGGGATGGAGCGAGTGATTCGGGACCGATTTGATGTTATTGGAGCAGTAATATGTTTTAGCACTGCTTTGAGGTATGTTTATTATTTCTGTTATTTGTCTTCCATTGCATTATTTCATGTTGCTAGTCTTGTCTTATGTTTCTATTCAAGCCACCTGCGAATATACAGAAGAGGATGAAGGAAGCTTCAATTCCTTGAAGTTACAGTTGTGTGTCATAAGCAAAATAGGCAAAATTGTTAAGGAATATCTAGTTTGTTGCTTGAACATTCTAGGAAACTGAATGCTCATAGAACTGAGGCTACTTTCCTATATCTGGCAAACTTTCCTTGTGCTTGCTGAATTTATTTATGGTGTGGTCAAATTTCTGTATTTGCCACACTATCAAGTAGCTGAAATACCAAATATAAGGTTGATTATAGAGTTATGATTATGAAGTGACATATAATAAGCTTTGAAAGGCTTATATTATTTTTTAGTGGACTGTATTACAATTCTTACACATTGTTGATTACTAACATGAAAAGAGAAATTCTAATAAGATGATAGGAAACAGAAAACATGCATGAGAAGATACAAAATTCAACCCCAAATTATGTGCATATGTCCCAGCTTGTTGGCTGTTGTTAAAGTAGCTGTTCCTTACCGAAATCCTTTTATATTTTTAGTTTATGCCCTTTCCTGGTTTGTTGAAATACCGAATCTCTGTGAACATATGAAGTACCTTTCATAGCAAATATAACAGTGACATGAGTGTAAAGATCTATAATATTTTTTATCGATATTTGTATACATTGACAACTTAGTTCTTTGACCATGCAGACATTGTAGAATTGATTTTTGAATGCACTTGTAGAAGATATATGTATCTGTTCAGAGTGTCTGTATGTTTATTCATTATTGTACTAGGCTTAGTTGTTGGGCATGTTCCTCTGGGGTCCTGGTCCCTTATTGAACAGGTACAGGTACAGTTCGCCCAGGGTCCCACCTGGGCACCTTGGATCAACCCAAGGGGACCAAGGGGCCCTTGAGCCAAAAAAATAAAATAAAAATATTTTTTTATAAAACATTATTGATTATTACAAACAAAAATATGCCAAGTACCTAATTTTGCCCGTAAGTGATAAAATTGTGAAAATGGTGTGGGCCATGAAGGTTTTTGTGGTTTCAGATGCCTTAATCTGGTCTTGGGGTGGGGGCTTCACTCCTCGACCCCACTGGGGATGTTGCCCTTAGACTTCCACAAGGGGCAGCACCTTTTTAGGGGTATTGCTTCCAAACCCCTATGAGGTGTACTGCCCCTAAACTCCATTAGGGTCTACACTCCCAGCCCCCACAGTTATTGGGATCTCCTGTCACATAAGAAACTTGGTTACAATGAGGGGGTTTGGCAGTGGAGACCAAATTTGAGAACTTAGACAATTGATCAATGATGAAGTATCATGATTCACACTATCAAAGATTCAAATGTCATTATTATAAAATATAATATAATGATATATCAAATGTATTTGCAATTTTTGTATATTCTAAATTTTTTTGCACACACATATATCATACAGCTGTATTCAGCCGTACCCTACCCAAAGAAAGAATCACAACACTGTCATCCCAGAGCCCAGTACCTGTATCCGCCCCTGTTCGGAAGCCTGCAACATAGGTATCAGGCAATGCCCATTAGTATATGCAATTGCATTCAAATTATTGGATTGGCTGGATGATTTAGAAATTATATGCATTCAAATTATTGTGTTGGCTGGATGATTTGTTATGTTTGGACCCATTGTTACTGCATTGTGCTCAAAAGCTGGAGTATTGCTTGTGTGCTGATGGTTGCTCATATGCAGGATGCTTAATATACAACTTGGAGATGCTACCCGTGTTGCTTGGTTAGGCCTTGATGTAGATCCTCTGTTTCAGGCGGGATACACATCAAAAGACTACAATAGACCAACTCAGAAGGCTTCATCTAATTGGTTTATTGCACAAAAAGATATAGTCTCTGGCCTTTTTGGAGGTAAACAAGGGAGTCAGGAAAATGTTCAAGATACAAACACACCTTCTAGAGTACCTAGGAGAAGAATTGTAAAAAGGAAAGTCACAGCCAGATCCTGAGATGATTTTAGAGAATTCTTGGTTATTTTCCTTCGGGTAATTCATTTAAATCATTATAAGAGCATTGTAACCTTTGTTCTTTTTGCTGAGTAAAAACATTTTTGATTGTTCAGATAAATATATTGAATGAAATTATACACTTGACCATTGATTTTTGAACACAAATTTGCAAGCATTTGGCCTGACTTAATGAAGTCCTTGGAATGGAGTGTATTTGCAAGGATTATTTTTACACACAGGAAAAAGTTTTAGCTGTGTTCATGGAGAAGAAACCATATTGCTTGAGAGGGAAGCAAATCTGTGCTTCTTGAGCATGTTGCAAATTAATACCAAATCTGCTGTATGTCTCTCTGTTATATATCAGTAAAGGGTGATGTGGTGGCTTAAATTGCATTATCATTGATTTATTGTGATTTGATGGTTTCATACACTTCTTGGTTTCAAAAGCACGGAGTTAATATATAGAGTTGTAGATAAAATTTCTCTAATCTTCATGGGCATGCTGTGTTTCGAATCATGTAATATCTATTTTGTGAAAGTTCAGGGAACTTGGAGATTGAATTTGTAAGCTATTGAAAACAATCATCTTTTGGTTGGCAAATTACCATTGACAAAGTATATCAAGTTAATCAAAGCTGTTGAGATGCAAATTTGAATTTGTAACTGTAGTCAAATTTTCATCTTCAGGATTAGGCTAGTTTTAGGGTAGCTGTTAAGGTTGAAACTCCGGTCGCCTTTGTGCTTATTCATTTAGGTGCCTTTAGGGAAAAATAGGTAAAAATGTCGTGGTATTTTAAAAATCTCATACAAGAGTCAAGTGACCAGACAGGAAAGAGTGCAAAATAAATACCTATCTTTAATACAACTTGAACTCAAGTTTGGCAGAGAGTCGAAGGAAATGATGCCCTGGCAATACCCATGAGCTAGGATGAACAGCCGATTTCATGGGAGGAAACATTAGTTTGAAAGGGGAAAAATCAGAAAAATGGTAGAAAATTTGGTAAATTAATGTTAGGAAATTTCCACAATCTATCAAATAGAGATAACACAGTTTCTGGATTTGATCGTGTGCAAATCTTAAAAATCAG
Organism: Thuja plicata; assembly: GCA_018584345.1. NCBI lineage: Eukaryota > Viridiplantae > Streptophyta > Pinopsida > Cupressales > Cupressaceae > Thuja > Thuja plicata. Next base: position 98,181 of record MU224161.1, read on the forward strand.
AAAAATGGTAGAAAATTTGGTAAATTAATGTTAGGAAATTTCCACAATCTATCAAATAGAGATAACACAGTTTCTGGATTTGATCGTGTGCAAATCTTTACATCAATGTTTCGAATCACACTCCGTGATCCTTCTTCAGGGTGAAAAGAGCTGAAAGAGAAAATAAGATGTGCTGTTGCAGATCAGCCAAATATAAAGGAGAAGGGGAGAGAAAAGGAAGGTACAAGGAACAAGAACCCAAGGAGATCAAACAACAAAAGAAAAGTCAACACCAAGACTAAAGGATACAAAATCAAAGAGAGAAAATACCATCCTAGGGTACCCCAAAAAACATAAGGCTCCTGAAGAAAAGCACAAAAAAGACAACATAACCAAGGAGATAATGATAATGAGAGAAAATACCATCCTAGGGTACCCCAAAAAACATAAGGCTCCTGAAGAAAAGCACAAAAAAGACAACATAACCAAGGAGATAATGATAATGAGAAATGAAAATAAAACAAAACCCAAAGGTACAAGAAAAAGAAATGAACAGAATAAATATAAAATCCTATCAGTACAAACAAGGAAATCACTAGAAACAAGGAAACGAAAGGAAAAATAAAACAAAAAAAATAAGAGACCAGCCACCAAACAAAAAAATAAATAAATTTAAAAACTAAATAAATCTAGATACACACTCTCTCTCTCTATATGCCACCACTAAACTTAGGGAAGTAAAAAGACAATAAGAAATCAAAATGAAAGGCAAAATAATAATATAAAAATAAAAATAAACAATTAAAAATAATAACAATAATAAATTGGAAAACACAATAAAATAAAGTAAAAACAATTATAAGTGTTAAAAACTAAAAAATAACAAATTAATGAAATACAAATATTTAAAATAAATAATAGATAACACAAAAAAGATAAAAAAATCTGAAAGATTAAAAATAGTAAGGTAAAGTATAAATATAAGTAAAAAATAAACATAACAAAACAAAAATATATACAAACAATTACGCACAAGCTTTTATGTGTGTGTGTGTGTGTGTGTGTGTATAAAACAAGGAAGAACAAAAAAAACAGCAAAAGGCGGGAACCTGAGAGAGGAGAAGGGGAGGACGATGACTCACCTTGCTAGGTCGCCAGCAGCAAGAAGCAAAACAACACTGAAGAGCCTAAGGAGCACTAGCAAATGGATAGGTAAACAAGCAGGCCAAGAGCAGGGGGGGGGGGGGGGGNGGGCAGAGAAACATAGGGACCAAAGGGGGAGAGAAATGAGGGAGGGAACGAGAGCCTATCTGAGCTTGGATAATAAAGGATGCCAAGAGGCACTGATGCTCCAACCATCATCTCAGTTAAGGTTGGAGGGATGGTTATAAATTTCGACAGCTTCCTTGAGCTTTCTCTTGAAGAAGTTGTTTTCTCTGAAAAGCACTTGGGTGCTCTCCAAGCAAATATGGTGCTTAGTAGAGAAGGGAGTGTTCGACTAGAGCGGATTTGGGAGTCTGCTCATGTTTAATGTTTGCACTTTGTTCTCTAATTCTTGTGCTAAATGAGCGACCAATCTCTCCTATGTAAGGAGTGCCACAGGAGTAGATGATCTTATAGATCCCAGAGTCTAGCAAGATGTCCCAATGGTCTTTGAGAGGAGAGATGCGGTTTTTAAACATCAAAAAAGGTTTGAAAGAACATCGAAGGCCTCTTTTAAGAAGAATCTTGGCAATCTTATGTGAAATGCCTTCAATGTAAGGAATGGAAGCACTAGGCAAGACATGAGATTGAGAGGGTTTGGAATGGGAGACAAGACATGGTCTAGCTTGGTTGAAGGCCCTAGAAGGACAATGAGTTTTCATTGAGGGAGCCCAAATTCACGTATGGAAAGAGCATATTTTCATGTGAGAATAGAAAACCATGCAGAGGAAATAGCATATTGAATGAGAAGCAAGGGTTTCAAGATAGGAGCAGTGAGTTTGTCTAAGAAGTAAAAGTCCAAGGAGGTGCCATTTCAAGCTCATCTATTCACCTTAATGCTTATGCTTTTGCCCCTCCGTGATATGCATTTAGGTAGTTATTTTCACTATTCTACTAGGGTTTTCATGCACTCTTAAATCAGATTCTCTGATTGTTTTACAAGTCCCCTTTTCAATGATCCGCTCTTCAAGGATCTGCTCTATATTCAAGTAATTCATTCAGTGTTTTCTGATAGATCTTGTGACTTATTTAATAGATCACATATTCATCGTTCTTAGAGGTGCATTCACTTTCATGTGGAGTGCATTCACTGTTCTTTAAAGCATATTTGCCGTCCTTTGAGATTTTTTTACCGTCACTGGTGAAGGTTTCAAGATAGTGTTGTTAGATTAGAACATGGAATAATGTCATATTCATAGTGACACTAAAAGGGCAGTGATACATGTTAAGGAAATTTGGATCAGAAGATTGAATTATATTACTTTAGAAATCGATATGTTGTTGTAGAATGCAATTGCCTTTTGTGATTGATTGATTGTACAATACCGATGAGTATATATATTAATATCAAGGGTTATGAAAATGTAAAGTCATGACCAAACATGGTGGTTGCCATGTAGGGTCATGACCCTACGTTTAACATTAGTTATCTTAACAATTGAATCAACCAAGATAATGTGCAATGTAACATATCTGCTTTCGCACGATAATCATGTCTGATAACAAATGGAATTACTACGATCTGAATCATGTCTTAGACCACAACAAGGGAGGCACGATATCATCGTGCATTGTAATGGTATTACAGTTACATGATGACCATCGTGGCTGTAATAACATTACAGTGCACGATGGTATCGTGACTGTGATCAATATATATCGCACAATGTGCCATTCATTCATTCTAAATATTATGCAACTCTTAATGCATTCAATAATAAGTAATACTTCAATGCATTCGATCTGTTTTATGATATGTCGATAATAACAATCATATATATATATATATATATATGTGCTCATGATCATCAACATACTTAAACATTAACGAAGCTATATTTCAACACTCCCTCTTAGTAAGAGAGGGTTTAAGATGTATTGTAGAAAGTCATAGTGTGCCATGATTACCGACACAATTCGAGACAACATTATAGAAGTCTTAGTCATGATTTATACTTAGACATTTCAATATCATGATATCCGACACAATCCAGGACAACCTGTTAGGGTGTCAATCATGATATATGAGTTATTACACAATCCAGTAATAACATCCCAACATAAGCATCAAGATATCTGACACAATCCAGGACAAACCTATTAGGGTGTCAATCTTGAAGCTTGGTTAATTATTGTCAAGATCATCACCTTGGAATAGTAACCTCAATTATTTACACAAAAGATTGTCATCTTCTTTAACCATAATTTGAAATATTTCAATAACTTTATTTATTTATTCATGAATACAAATTACAAAGGTAGGAATTAAATCCCAACAATTTTAAGGTTTAGTCATACCAATTTTTCTCCTGAAATAATCTATCTTCAATTTTGCAAGAGGTTTGGTAAAGATGTCAGCATTCTGTTCCTCAGTGCTGATATAAACCAGTTTAATGATGTTCGTGTCAACCATGTTTCTTATGTAGTGGTAAGGAATCTCTATGTGTTTTGTTTGATTATGGAAGACTGGATTTACTGAGATTTTGATGCAACTTTGATTATCACAATGAATAATGGTTGCTTTCAAGGGTCTTCACAAGAGATCAAACAATAACTTCCTTAACCATACTACTTATCGAGCTCCCATAGAGGTAGCCATATATTCTGCTTCTGTAGAACTCTGCGCAATAGAAAACTGTTTTCTGTTGAACCAAGATATCGTTGCTGATCCTAAACTAAGACAACATCCCGTGGTACTCTTGCGATCTGTGGAACTGCCTGCCCAATCTAAATCTAAATAACCCTGAAGTTGGATCTCAACTTTTTCATATTTCAAACCAAGTCCAATAGTCCCTCGTAAATATCTCAGAATGTGCTTAGCAGCCATCAAGTGTATTTGCTTAGGTTCACACATGAAGTGACTTAGTACATTTGTAGCATAACAGATGTCAAGAGGTGTGTTTACCAGATACAGGAGAGATGCAATGATTTGTTTGTATAGTGTGGGATTAGTAGGTTCAGAATCTTCTGCCTCATTTTTCAGCTTGTGTAGATTTGTTTCCATTGGAGTAGCCAATGGTTTACAATCCATCATTCCGAATCTGGTTAATAGGTCAGAGGTATGTAGGATTTTGCAAACATGCAAATCCACAGACCCCGAATACACCTGCATGCAAGAACCTGATACAAAGAAGAAGAAAAAAATGAAAAGGCTGAAGAACTCAGAAGTTGCTCAGAAAATGAGAGCGAAATTATAATCTGAATTAATGAAAAACAAATACAAAGTTCAGCCTATAAAGGTGAACAAACCCTAAAACCTAAAAGCTAGGATGCGCAATATAATTAATATAAAGTATTAATTATATGCACCTAAGAGAAAGCATAAGCCGAAAAAGAGTAAACTGA